>PVHY01005286.1:0-84582 GCA_004024945.1 Uropsilus gracilis
TTTTTTTTTGAGACTAGGTCTCGCTATTTTTGCCTGTGGAACCGCAGGCTCTCGTTGCCCAGGGTACCACAGACTCGAGCAATCCCCAGCCTCAGCTTCCCAGGTAGCTGGGAATACAGGCGTGTGCCACCACGCCCAGCTATTTTTTTGGAACTAGGTCTCACTACGGGCCCCAGGCGGGACTCAAACCGCGATCCTTAGCCCCAGCCGCTTCATAGGCTGAAGCTTACAGGCACAAGCCACCGTGCCCGGCCCCTCCCAATTTTTTGACTGGGCTTCTTGTTTTATTTTTGTTCAGTTGTGTGAGTTCCTTGTGGATCTTCGTTATTAAACCCTTATTATCACTCTTGTGGAG
This sequence comes from Uropsilus gracilis, assembly GCA_004024945.1. Lineage (NCBI taxonomy): Eukaryota > Metazoa > Chordata > Mammalia > Eulipotyphla > Talpidae > Uropsilus > Uropsilus gracilis. The sequence continues at coordinate 356 of PVHY01005286.1, forward strand.
GGCAAAAGTTTTTTCCCATTTGGTTGGGCTTCTTTTTGTTTCTTTTTAGTTTGATGTAGTCCCATCTGTTTATGTTTTCCTTCATTTTTTTTGCCATCTGTAGATGTGTCCAGAAAGGGATTTCTGAATTAAAATTCATGAAGGGTTTTGCCCAAGTTTTCATCTATGTATGTTATGGTTTCAGGTCTGATATCTAAGTCTTTTATCCATTTTGAATTGATTTTTGTACATGGTGTGAGGGAGTTGTCTTGGTCCATTTTTTTGCATGTCTTAGTCCAGTTTTCCTAGCACCATTTATTGAAGAGGCTATCTTTGTTCCAAGGTAAGTTTTTCACTCCTTTGTCAAAGATTAGTTGACTATAAACGTGTGGTTTTATTTCAGGACACTCAATTCTGTTCCATTAGTCTGATTGTGCAGATTCCGCAGCATCTTGACTCAGTTACTACCCACCTGCCTGAGCTTTAATGACTGATAGTGGTCTTGTAAAGAAAAAATAGACATAAGATATTTAGCATAGTATCTGTCATATAGTCTTAAAAAATGACAACCATAATTTTTAATGTATGATTCTCAAAACTGACTATGGTAGGACACCTATAACCTAAATTACCTTTTGCAGGGTTTATTTGGAGTAACCCAAGCCTCACAACCTGGAGGTCTTTTTGGAACAGCAACAAACACCAGCACTGGGACAGCATTTGGAACAGGAACAGGTCTCTTTGGGCAGACCAATACTGGATTTGGCGCTGTTAGTTCGGTAGGTTTTACAGTTGACTGTAATTTGAAAATGTTTATAAATCTCTTAATTAAAAAAGAGTTGTCTTTCAAGCATTCTTTCTGAGTATACTGAATAACATACCAACAATAGCAAAAAGTTAGTGCAAAATAAAATAACTTGGTAATTTGATAAATTAATTCTCAAATAATAATGTTTTTAAAACTTAATCTCAGTGCTTATGTGCAGTTTACTTTGATAATGAAGTATCTATAATTGGTTAGTTTAAATTGTTGAGTCGTAAATTCAGATACTTTTGCTTCTAAGATTAGGTAATTTTTAACTCCTAGTTTTAAACTCCTGGGTCATAAACTAGTATGTTTGGAAATTGTGAATTATTTGTTTTTGGTATTGATCAAGTTGCAATAATTGTGTTCTCACAGATAACAGGCTACTGGAGGCTTAATTAAACTGTATTCCATGTTAAGCTTTTAAGTGAAAAATTGCTATTTAGGAAACCACTTGGCCTAAAAATAGCAACTCTTATATTACCAATTAAAGAAACTAATTAGAGTTATTATGAAATTGTTCATCTGTACTGCTTATTAAAATGTTTCTACATGCTGTTTTACGTAGTTGAAAAGAAAAATCTCTAAAACTTTCTTTTTCCATGAAAATTGAAATATTAATTCTGGGCAGCTAACTGAAGTTGGGCAGCTAACTGGGCAGCTAACTGAAAATTATATAATGCTTCAGTTCTTGTTTTTTAATAAATTTTTTTTGAGATTAATCCACATGCCATGCTGTTTAAAGTTGCACTAAATGGTATTTAATATGTTCAGAGTATACAACTCTCAACCAAAGTACTAACAAGAAAGCTCAAGCTCATTAGTAGTCACTTCTCATTTTTCCTCAGTCACCTCAAATCCGCAATTTATGGATTTATGTGTTCTGAACATTTCATATGAATAGAGTTACCTAAAATGTTGTCTTTGGTGACTGATTTTATTCATTTAACATGTTTTGAAGATTCATCTGGTTTTAATTAGTATGTGTAAATTTCTGCTGGTATATTAAGTACATTATATATTTCTGTTGCCAAGTAAAAAATAATTGATTGTCTTGTAATTTTTTTTTAACCTCATTGACACCTTGTGTTTGCTGAGGGGTGACCATTAACCTTTCAGTCTAGTAGTAGTCAGTATTTTTAAAGTTAATCTTGCTCAGATAAGTTTATCTTTCTGATAGCCTTTATTCATCTTTTTTCTGTCCTTTTCATAGAAGTTATGACATCTCTCCTGATACGTAATCCAGTATAATGCGGTAGCCTCTCTTTTTACTGTCTGGAAAATATCTCTAGATACTTAAATTTTTCCTATATTCTGTTCTTTTTAGACCCTGTTTGGCAATAACAAGCTTACTACATTTGGAACCAGCACAACCAGTGCTCCTTCATTTGGTACTACCAGTGGCGGGCTCTTTGGTAACAAACCAACCCTGACTTTAGGAACCAATACAAACACTTCCAATTTTGGTACATATGAAAAGCAGGTTTGGCTCTCTTAAAGTTACACTGACTATACCACACATCATTCTCCTGATTCATATGATTGGGAATATTTTAAAATTCTCAGGTAAGCTGTGGCTTGATGTGTGAGGTCAAGGTACCAGAGGGAAAGGTTTAAAATAATGAACATGGATTGAGATACTTAGAAGACATTTAAAGTGACATTTCCTCTTGATTTAACTGCTTTAAATAAAAGGGCCATCAGCACATGCAGTAGTACCTTACAGAAAGTTGATTTTCTAATGGAGGTAGGTTCCCCCCCCCCCCCCCCCCAGATAAGGGAACATTTTCTGTGGGTTCCCTCACCAACAGTTTTGAAACCATGACACATTTGTTTGCAATTAACACATTTTGTTAGGTTAGGTTTCAAATGAGAAGTAGTGTGTACAGGTGCAATTTTATAATTATTCTGTTTTGGCTTGGTGGTTGTTTTTTTTTGAGATTTGATGACTCTTACTCAGAGTTAAAGCCATTCTGATTTGGTGGTTTATTCAGCATTTTTCTTGTAGTTGCAAGGTTTTACTTCTGAATACAACAATTTTAATCCATAAACTCTTCATAGATGGAAAAATTTAGACTCATTGAATTAGAAATCATTTTTTCAATGTCTGTAAGTTTCAAACACATACAACACGTATGTTAAATCAAATCAGAAAAATTCATTTCATTATCAAGAGAATAATCTTTTAAGGATTTCTTGTGCCAGATACATCATTAAGTGCTGCCTCTCTAGGGGAGATAAATGCAAAGGCATGTTTATTTGCAGTAGATTAGCAGTTACACAATTTTTCAGTGAATTTTTGAATTACCTTGTAATGTGCTGGTCAAAGAGACTACATAAAACATCCATTGAAAGATTTTTATGTTTGCACAGAAATATGAATTGCATGAAGGAGAGAGGTTCATACTATCAATACCTAAACTTAGGTATTTGATTTGATTTTTTATGAAACCCTTTTGTTGTAATGTTCACTCACTGGTACTAATGATTATTGTTCATCTATAAGTATTTTCTATGAAAGCAGTTTTGAGTGGTAGACTTGGTTATCCAAACACGTATCAATTTCTTCCCTACAAACAGAATCAAGATGTAAAAGATATTTAAGGGTTAAATCAGTGTTTGGGGCCATTCTTATCACTATCCCTCTTCTTCAAGAAGCCTTTTTAGATATTTTTCTCTGAACCATTATCTCATCTTATGATATATTTGCAAATTTTACGTTATATATCTCCTACATAATTGTTAATGTATAATCCCTTGAAGGGCCATTATCGATTGTATTCTTACAATTTTTTTAAAAATGTATTTTTAAATGCTTCTATAAAACCAATTTATACTCTTTGAAAATTTTTTTTTCCTGCTAACTCTTAGTGTTCAGAATTAAATGTTACTTATGACTTGCATAAACTATACTTGATTTTTTTAAAAAGTTGGGCTTTTGAAATGTATTTCAGTCTATGGCCATACCACCCTGAACGCGCCCGATCTCGTCTGAAATGTATTTCATGTTATTCCATTGTGGATACTTGATTTGTTTTGAGACTTTTTATTGTATATATATAGATACTCATATTAAATGATTTGAAAATGAATATTCTTATTTTTTATCTCATAAGCCTTACTAATTTATGTGCTGAATTTGAATTATCTTTTTTTTTAATGCCCAGTGTTGCGTAGTGTCTGGCATAAAGTACTAAGGTGCTTACTAAAGTTTATTAAATTAGTTACCAAAAAGAATAAAAAGGACCCTGAGAGAAAGGATTACTTATGAGTCAGATGGGGGTTAATAGGGTTCAAGGTTTGTTCAACTCTTAGGTGAATTTACCATTCCCTTAATGGGTCCAGGTATAAGATTTTCTTTGTTCCTATTTTCCTAAGAGGCTGTTAACTTCAATTTTGTAGGCAAAGATAATCTTGATTTAGGAATAAGTCATATAAAAATATGGACATAGTATAAGATTATAGAAATTTGGAACATCATGTCATTGTTACTTTCACCTTATATAAATAGGAATTATGTTTCATTTTGATGATGATTATGCTACAGTTTAAGGGTGATATATCTGCTACAATTGATGTTGCCAGATTTTTAAATGATTAGAGTCCTCAATTTATTTTCTTAGTAAGAAGTTATCCTAACAGAAATGATTTTTAAGACTACTGAGTTTATGAGTTATTCCTGAATAGCTGGAATAAAGTTGTTTCAGGATAGAGAAACTGTTAGAGAGAGGATGGCTAGTGCTATAACAGTTTGAAAGAGTTTGAAGGTCTTATAAATGAAATGGTACCAAGCAGTAAATCAGTGGTTCTTACACGTTACAGTGTTATGGGGACAGTTAGCTATTAGATACATAAACATCTTTATTTTTTTTTATTGTTTGTAATCTATACTATTGACCTCATTTGTATGGTGGTATTGTACCCCTTATTTCCCACACACTTTTTTTTTAAGTAGACTGATCTCTTCTTTTTAAATTGAGGGCAAATTGATAATGTTTGCAACATAATGATGCAATATTCATATGCATTGTGAAATGATGAGGCAACCTAGTTAACATCTGTCACTATACATATTAACAAAATATATCTCCTTTTAGTTTTTTTCCCCTTTTCAAAAAATTATTTTTATTTTTCTTATTGTTTGCTTACATCATGGTCCTCTCCCCCCTCCTCCCTCCTCTGCTTCCCCTGGTCCCCCCCCCTCACTCCAGTTCCTTTTTCCTCGTCAGCTATTGGTTGATGGTTGGCCTGTTGGTCTCTTTGTGTAGCTCTGTCCTCCTGGCTGAGTCCTGCAGACCAGAGTGATCTCCATGAATACCCTTAGAATGAAGTGGCCCTTCTCAACATGTTGGCAAATCTCCTCTTGGTCTAGTGTATGGCTCGGCTCTCCCATTTCTTACTGATACTTCTTTGTGACTTTGTTACCCCATTGAGATGGGGGAGCTCCTTGCTCATGTTCAAAGTGTCTGAATGGGGAGTTTAGCCCCAGCACCAGAAATGTTGTCAGTGTTTCTTGGTGATAAGTATGTCTTTTTACTCTCGTTCACAACCATCTTGTGTCTTGGAGTTCCGACCGTTGCTCTTTTTGTGTAGGTGATGAGTATGTTCAGGGACTTTATTTCTCTGTCTCTTCCAGTATATATATGTATCCTGGTTGTTGTTTTTCTTGTTCAAATTGAGGAATGGCTGAGGTGAGAATGAACTAGAGGGGGGACCCTACCCCCAGTGCAGTTTTCCAGCCCTCACCTCCCCAACCTGTAGGGGGAAGGGGCAGAGCCCCAGCCACATGGAGGTAGCTAACTGGGCCTAGCTCCCCCCAGAGTGGAGCAGCTTGCCTGCTCCCCCTGTGCCCTCTGCTGAAGCCAAAATATGTATTTTTCTTTCTTTTTTTTTAAGACTAGGTCTCACTATTTTTGCCCATGGAACCGCAGGCTGACATTGCCCAGGGTACCACGGGCAATTCCCAGCCTCAGCTTCCCAGGTAGCTGGGATTACAGGCATGCGCCACCACAGTGCCACTGTGCCCGGCCCAAAGTATATATATTTTTCTTTTGATAGCTTTTAATATCTCAGCAACTTCCAAATATGCAAGACAATACCATTAACTATAGTTACTATGCTGTGCTTTTCATTCCCTGTGACTTGAATTATTTTATAACCGGAAGTTTGTGTCTTTTGACCCAAGTCGCCTAATTTTACTCCCACCCCCTATCCTTGCCTCTGACAACCACCACTCTGCTTTCTGTGTCTGTTGCCCTGGATTTCCTTTTTATTTTCTTAAATATTATACACATACGTGAGGTTAGGTCAGATTTGTCTTCTCCTGTTGCATTTGTGTACATTAGTGTAATGTCCTCAACGTTCATCCTTATTATACAGTGCCATTTTTTTTAATGGCTGAATTATAAAATTATGTGTGTGTGTGTGTGTATGAGCCTGTATTTCTGTACTTATCCATTGATGGATAATTAAGTATTTCCATATATCTGCTATTGCAAATAACCAATGTGGTAAAGTTGAGGGTACGTGTATCTTGTGTTAAGTGTTTTGTTTTCTTTGGATAAATACCACAAGTAGAATTGCTGGATCATATTAAAAAATTTTTAATTCTTTTGCAGAATCTCAGTATTTTCCGTAGTGGCTGCATCATCCTTATAGTCCCGCCAACCATGCAAAGAGATTCTCATTCATTCTCACTAAGACTTGTAGTTTCTTGTCTTTTGATAATAGCTGTTCTAACAGGTGTGTGGTGATAACTTACTGTGATTTTGATTTGCATTTCCATAGTGGTTAAAGATATTACGCGTCTTTGTATGTACCTGTTGGTTTTCTGTATATTTTCTTTTGAAACTGCTTATTCATATTCTCTGTCTTATATTTGGTATCATGTCAATTACTTTTTTTTTTTTTTTTTTTTTTGAGACTAGGTCTCGCTATTTTTGCCCGTGGAACCGCATGCTCAAGTTGCCTGGGGTACCACAAACTCAAGCAATCCCCAGCTTCACAGGTAGCGGGGATTACAGGCGTGCGCCACCATGCCCAGCTATTTTTTGGAATTAGGTCTCGCTGTGTTGCCCCAGGTGGGACTTGAACTGCGATCCCTGGTCCCTGCCTCGTCTTCCTAAGCTGCCACTTACAAGCACGCATCACCGTGCCTGGCCATATATTTTCTCCTGCTCAGTTGGGTACCTTTTCACTTTGTTGATTCCTTTCTTGTACAGAATTTTAGTTTAACATAGCCCCACTTATTCACTTTTGCCTTTGTTGCTTTGCTTTTGCTGTTGAATCCAAAAAGTCATTGCCAAGATCAGTGTCAAGGAACTTATTACTTGCCTCTGTTTTGTTTTAGGTGTTTTGTGATTTCAGGTCTTAAATTTAAGCCCATAACCCACTTTGAGTTAATTTTTGTCTGGTGTAAGATAGAGTCCAATTTCACTCCTTTGCATATCTCTGTCCAGTTTTTGCATTGTGATTTATTGCATCGACCGTCCTTTGTATGGTTTTAGCTTGTTTGTCATAAATATATTGATGGTTAATTAAATGATCATTTGTCATTTAAAAAATTGTTATGATATGAGAGCTGATAAACTTCTGTCAGTAAGAATCGGAGGAAATGTGTGGTATAAACAGTGTAAGTTGGGACTAATTTCCCTCTTATGGGTTTGAGGTAGTTCACAAGTTTCGTGGTTTTTGCTGCTTATGGGGCTTAAAGGTCCTTTCTGGTTAAATTTCAACTCAAAAAGAGACTATTACCTAGTATATGTATGTTTTTTTCTTATAAGAAAATTGGTTGTGCTCGAGTAGGTAGCACTCCATTTTTATGCCATAGCTTTTAAATTGAAGATTTAATAAATGTATGAATTAAATGCATTGAGATTAAGTCATTACTTACTTGGATTTTCAAGTGATAGAACTGTTTTCAAAAAAAATCTTGAAAATGTTTTACAAATAGGGCTTACTGGCCAATGATTGATTTTTTTTTTTTGTTATCAAGGAGATTTAATGATATGTTCATTAGAAGTCTTGTTAATATTAAATGCCAAAAGGAGTGCAGAAACTGTAGGTGTGTATCTGAACAAAAGAGAAATAATATCAGTAATGCAATGTAAGTAACTATGGAAAGATTGGATTTTGAAGGGAATCATCACATTTTCTTTAAATGATTGATTTAGTAGAGAAGTATGATTTGCTCACCATCATCTCATGTGAGCTGCCAAATATTACTATCTTCACCTATTTAATAAAAAGAAACTGTAGAGATTGTTATTAGTAATTTTCTTTTAGTAAGAACCTTTAAGGTTCAGTGAAGTTTATTTGTTGGCAGTCTTCTTTTCAGTGAAATTTGAGGAAAGGAGGTTTTCTTCCAGTTATTAAACATGAAATGGGCTGTAGGATTTGACCTTTGCAAAGGGAATATTCCCAAAGCTCAAGTACAGTCACTTTGCTTTTAATATTGGATATTGCTATATAGTGAACTAATATTTCAGGTGTGAAATAAAATCAAGTGACTAGGAAGACCTGTTGTATCTGTAGGCATAAAAATTAGTTAACATACCATTTTTGGATTTTGAAATACTTTTAACTGAAAGGATATGGGACTTATGTCAGACTGCTTTATTTTAAATTCCCTTGTGTAGGAAAGTGATGGTTGTGTTGAAAGTACAGTTCACTTACTCTCTTTGTCGTCCTAGGTTTTGGCACAAATACCAGTGGGAATAGTATTTTTGGAAGTAAGCCTGGACCTGGGACTCTGGGAACTGGGCTTAATGCAGGATTTGGAACAGGTAAGGCACTTTCCTCTTAAATTTAGGAGATTATACAACATCTTTTTAATTGCCTCAGTTTGATCATATACATGGAAATAAGCCTAGATTTCCATTTTCATAGATGAACTTACAGAACTTTCCCAGAAGTTATATTTTATCAGATTTTTAAACGTTGGCATGTTTATCTTAGAAGCTCTATGCTTTTCTCCTGCAAATTATTTGTCGTCCCTTGGTCCTGGTCTAACTTGAATTTTCAGTATTTCATATGTTACTATAAGATTTTAACTTTGAATTCCCCTATATTACCTTTGCAAAAGAAATTTGAGAATTCAAGCTGTTTTTCAAATAAGGTTTATTATCCTACTAGTAAGAGAGAGGAGAGGGATAAAAGCACACACTGTTAATTAATCAGTGCCCTCAGGTTTTCAAGGTTGTGTATATCCTTCAATTTTTTTGTGAGATAGAACTGAAAAGTCATCATCTCTGTTATTATTCAGTAATTTTTTCAGTACCTTTGAAGACATTGACCCATCTGAAGGACCATCATTTTAAATAGAGGGTGGTGTTGGTCATAAAATGAGGAAGTTCATTTAACAAGGTTGTTTAAGCATTTCGTTTGTTTTACTTACTTTCCATAGTCTTAACATTTTGGTCACGTAGTAGCAAATCATTTATTTACATGGTTCCCACTTCTGCTTTCCAGTTATCTGGACATGCTCTGATCATTTATCATCTTTTTAATAGAATCTCATTTTATATTTTGAAATATTTCCTTTCACTTTTATTTTTAAATAACAGATGTAAATTCTCGTTAAAAAGTTCAGCAAATAGAGAAGTATCATGGAAAGTTCATGTCTGTCAACTATGAATTCAGTTTATTAAAAACTTGGCATGTATCATTAGACCCCTTTATACTTTCTCCAAACATTTATATACACGTTTGTGCATGTGTTTTTTTGGTGGGATTCATTTTTACATTGTTTAATAGAAATCATATCTTATGAGTATTTTTTAAAATGAAGACTATTGCATTAGTTAAATATTAATATAGTGGGCTGCAACCAGCATTTTAAAACAACTGAGATTTTTGAAAATTGTATATAGCAAATTTAAATATTGTTTCATTAAACTTTGCTTCAACTGGGTATAAGTGTGATGTTTTGGATCTTAGTGGTTTTCTTATACTATAGTCATTTTTGTGTACTGTAGTTAAATGTTTCAAACTGAAAGTGGCTGGCTACTTTATGTAGAGTTGTGTGTTTAATGTATATTTCCTATGACATTTGGGGCATGTTTTTTCTTTTGGTCAGGATATAAAACTAATTCATTCTTTAAAAATATTGTTTCATTTTCCGTGTGTATATGTACATGTATACAAAACACATACAAATATCTTAGTACAGTTTCTTTAAACTGAAATTGTTTTACATCCTTTGTAATATTTTGACAATACAAGATTTTTCCTGTTAGAGAAAACACAGCATAATTTAACCTTTTAACCTTTCCTTACTAACAAGACATTTGAGTTGTTTGATACTATCAGCAGTGCAATAATGAAGATCTTTGCCGTACAGTTGTGTTAAGTATTACTACAAAACTGATAAAAGTGCTTATTTCCCTCTACCCTTCCCATATTGTACTTTTTCATCTTTGCACACATATTAGAATAAGTAGATATGTTCTAATTTAGACTTCACTGATAACTGGTGAAGGCTTTTTTTTTTACATGTTTATGGGTAGTTTGAATCTTTCAGTACCTATTCATAGTATTTGATAATTGTTGCCTTTTTTTTAAGTGTTTTATATAATATGGATTTTAAATGTTTTTGGATGTACAGCAAGGTTTTATTTCAGCTTTTTAACTTAAACAAATTCTATAACCTATATTTGCTAAGATACAATGTCAAAGTTTTACTTAGTTTTTTGTTCAGTGTGATCCTTAAGCTTATGCAGAATATATCATCTGTTTTTTTCTAATTCTGGAGAAAATACTAGCTTTAGTGTGGACAAATTAAGGGGTTTTTGAAACATAGTTTTGACTAGGCTGTTCACGAACTAAGAATGTAAACCTAGGTAAGATGCTACTTGAGGTCCGGGCATGGTGGCTCGTGCCTGTAAGCTTCAGCCTATGAAGCGGCCGGGGCTAGGGATCGCGGTTTGAGTCCTGCCTGGGGCCCGTAGCAAGACCTAGTTCCAAAAAAATAGCTGGGCGTGGTGGCGCGTGCCTGTAATCCCAGCTACCTGGGAAGCTGAGGCTGGGGATTGCTTGAGTCTGTGGTACCCCGGGCAACGAGAGCCTGCGGTTCTACCGGCAAAAATAGCGAGACCTAGTCTCAAAAAAAAAAAAAAAAAAAAAAAGATGCTACTTGAATGTCTGATAACAAATATTTCCATTAGTTCTTAATGTTACTTGAATGTCTGTTAGGTATTTCCACTAATTCTTAATGTTTACCACTTTTGTTTATGGTATAGATGTGTACATTTTTGTTGTTTTTTTGTTTTTTGAGTTTAGGTCTTGCTGTGTGTTCCAGAGTTTTCCAGAGTTATGTTTTCCAGGTAGCTGGGATTATAGGCAGGCACCTCCATGCCCGGCTACATGTTTATTTTTATGTAGTCAGTGTTGCCATTTTCTCCTCTGGTACTTGGGTCTTAAGGATTTTGCTTAGGTATGCCTTTTCCTATGACCCAAGATTATAATATGTTCTATAACTTTTCTTTTGATATTACTTGCCTATTGCTTGTCTTCTAATCCACAACAATACAGTGTCTCAGCCCTTCAGCAGTCTTTCTTAAACAGTTTACCTCATAGACAACAAATCACATTTTATTGCTGTCATTCCTGCCTTATGCAGTTTGATTAAGAATTTTATCAATTTTGGTAGCAATAGCTCATTTAGGAAATACGAATGTAAGACACACCATGCACACACTGTTGGAATTCTTTTGGTGGTCACATTTGTTAAACTTTGAAAGGACTATGTGTGGTAACTATTGCATGTGCATGTAAATTCATGAATATGAACTTTGCATTTCATGGTATAACAGAGTAACACTGTAGCTGTGTTTAACTAATTGAATATTCCTGGGCAGCATCTCTTTTCAGTGATGGAGCTTCAAAGGCACACTTAAGCTGAAGCAAATTTTCCCATAACAGGCCTTTGGGTACTTCATAAGTAGTTGACGATAGAAAATTAAATGTACACACTGCTTTTTGTTCCCTTAGATTCAAAAGACCAATTTTAGTATAAAGTGTTTTATATTGTCCTTTGTCATGTGATCTCTCCTCTCCTACCACTCCCCACCATGTGCTCAGAATGGGGAGCACTTGTTAAATCATAGATCACGTATGTGTCAACTAACTGTTTCACAGTGGTATTACTTGTCATTAGCACCATTAGTAGTATACCATTCTATAGCTGTTATTTAGTAGTAATTAGTTTTAGTTCCTAAACTTTTTCATAAAGTTCTAAGAGTATATCTAGTAAGTTGATTGTTACACTAAAATACATACAGGAAAATCAATCCGAAGCTAACATAACATAGGCAAAATTAAATTTTGTTATTCAAAAATCTCAAAAGAAATGTAATCATTTCACTTTTCTTTTGATATTTTTAGAATTTCTTTTTTTTTTTTTTTTTTTTTTTTTTTTTTAAATTTTTTTTTTTTTTTTTTTTTTTTTTTTTTTAGGCAGAGCACGGTGATGTGCATCTTTAATCCCAGCCTTGGGAGGCCATGGCTAGGAATTGCTTGAGTCCACAAATTTGAGACTACCCCGGGCAACATACTGAAACCTAGTCTCAAAAAAAAGAAAAAACACAGCTGGGCGTGGTGGCATGCGCCTGTAAGCCCAGCTACCTGGGAGACTGAGGCTGGGGAATCACTTGAGTTCCCCAGTGGGCACCATAGCGAGACCTAGTCTTTTTTTTTTTTTTTTTGAGACTAGGTCTCACTATTTTTGCCTGTGGAACTGCAGGCTCATGTTGCCTGGGTACCACAGACTCAAGCAATCCCCAGCCTCAGTTTCCCAGGTAGCTGGGATTACAGGCGCGCGCCACCACACCCAGCTATTTTTTTGGAACTAGGTCTCGCTACGGGGCCCCAGGCGGGACTCGAACCGCAATTCCTAGCCCCGGCCGCTTCATAGGCTGAAGCTTATAGGCACAAGCCACCGTGCCTAGCCCGAGAGACCTAGTCTCAAAAAAATAAAGGACTTCTTTTTAAAACATTTTTTAAAAGACAGGTTTATTAGAAGATGCTTGCACAGATACAAATGGGCAGAAAGAGCTGAGTATTTTGAGTTTCTATCATGCCATCCCTCTAGGTGTATCTTATTTATGACTTCCACAACTAATCATAAATATAGTACTTTTCATAAATTGATGTTTATGATACATTGGACTGTCCCTTGACTTACGGACTATTAGTCCTATCATTAAACTTCAAAAGGCATTTGTGTAAGACAGATCTGAATAAAATATATATTAGCTGTTGATGAATTGCAACAATATGCAGATTATTTTACGATAATCAAATCACTTTCCAAATCACTTGAACATTCCAATGATTTTTTTTATTCTTTCATAGGTCATTAAGATACAGTGGATTTTAGACTGTTTCATGGTTCATTGTCCATGTCACTTCAATGCACACCTATCCAGACAAATTTTTTTACCCCAACCTGCTGCCTAGACAGAAAATTTTTAACCATTTCATATATTCAGGTTTTCATCTTAAGATTTTTGGGAGGAGTTACAGAGGTGTTTCTAGCTAGAAAGATAAAGAATCCTGAATTAGTGCTATAAATGATGCCCTTTGAAGGGAATAATACAGTCTACGGCCATACCACCCTGAACGCGCCCCGTCTCGTCTGAAGGGAATAATACAGTATTAGTTTTTCTTAGAATTTTCACCAATTCCTAGTGTTTTGAAACTTTAAAAGGCTTTTTAAATAAGTTATACCTCCCCATTTTATGCTAAAGAAAACAGCAAGGTCCATAGCAAGTTTCATTAGGTCTAAAACATTCTAAATTTTGCCTTGTAATTGTGAAAATAAGTCTTTATTCCATCCAATTTGATTCATGGTGAAACTTGAATCTATTTAGAAATCACAAAACATTTTGCTTTCTATATACAAGAAGTTTGTCTAGAGTAGTTTTCATGAGGTGGTATAATTGAAAATTTTTTTTGCCTTTTAATGAAAATATATTGGCTTGGTTTTTCATAGTTTAGTCTGTATGCTAGTCTAAAAGATGACACTGATTGAGTTATTGAAATGTTTTATTGTTGTTACATTAAAGAGATGAGTTTATTAGGAAAAGAAGAAAAAGAGACCGATACTTGCATAGTTATAGGTGGGCAGGAGAGCTGCCACTATTTTACAAAGGGAAAGTTTTGTAAAAAGAAACACCTGCATACTAATCACAGGTGGACAGGAGCACTGGCATTGATTTGCAGGTATTGAAATTTGAGAATTGTGTTTCAGATCTCAAAATTTGTTTTACTTTAGAGTTGCTGTTGAGAGTACAGATAATATTGTCAGATGCACTGAGACTTGCGTTCAGTTTCACTATTTATAGTAGTACTAGGACACTAAGCCAATTGCTAAACTTCAGTTTTCTTATCTGTAAAATGTAAAAGTTCTAGTTCTGGTTTTGTGAAGATTAAATGAGATATTCCTAGCTAATATTTAATGAATGTTAGTATCTAGTAGACCTCTTCCAAATGCTTTAATATGTTTATTCATTTTAATCTTAAGATGAATATCTAAACTATGTATTATCTGTGATAGTTATGGGAACTGAAGCATAGAGAGGTTGAATATTTTGTCTGTGACATCTGTTATATACTCCGCTCAGTGCCTGGTATATAGTTAGTATTTACTGTTTAATTCTTTTGTTTCATTAAGTGGTTATTAGAATATTTCCAAATGTATTTTATTTTTAAGTAACTGACCTCTGGCACAACATTCAAAGGATCTTCTGTAGCACTTTTTTCTTTCCTCTTGTCTCCATAGCTCTTGGTACTGGACAGGCCTCTTTATTTGGGAACAACCAGCCTAAGATCGGAGGGACTCTTGGTACAGGAACCTTTGGGGTCCCTGGATTTAATACCACAACAGCCACTTTGGGCTTTGGGGCCCCCCAGGCCCCAGTAGGTAAGTGTCAGTCACTTTAGAAGGTTTTACTACGTTTATTTCTTGCTAGTACTTGCTCACCTGATTTTGCACGCCATCCTTAATTGCACCCCTCTCAAAGCAGTACTTACATGGATGCCATTGACTAGTCATGTAGTACAGAGGGCTTTTGATAGATGCTGGCTTTCCCACTCCCAGACCCATTTCTCCAAAGAAACTACTTTCATTACAGCTTTTAATTGGTTTGGTATATAATTAAACTTACATTTTTAAATGATGTGCTTATAGATTGCTGTGTTTTGCTTTAGTAGGACTATATAAATTTAACTTGTAAATGATAGAAGAAAATTTAGCACAATTACCACCTCATTATTTATTCACTTCTCCCAGTATTATTTCCTAAGTATGCTAAATCTCTAGAAGTGTTTTTCATACATTATTTATTTAAATACCACTTCCCAGTTTTTGCAGTATATATCTGCTACCTTAATTATTGCTAACTTAAAATCAGCTTTTTAACTTGTATTTATTGAAGAAAATTGTGTTCTATTGAAAGGAAAAACTATATCACTTAACATAGAGGAACTGAGATAGTCTCTGTATCATTAAAATCTCCTATATTACTGTTATCCTTATACCTCATTTTGAGAAAGCTTCACAAATAGAAACTGTACTTTATTATTTTGTCAACTAGAAGATCATACTTCTTGTCTGCTTTGTCTGGTAAAGATATCAGTGCTCTTCCTTAACCTTTTCTTTCTTTCATTCCTTTTGCTATCTGTATATTTTTATGTTGATAAGGCTTTTAACATGTTTTGTCCTATAATTTTTACTTTTTTTCTTTGGTAAAAATACTTTTTTCAGATTTTCTTGATTTGCCAATCACATAATATAATTTTGGGATTATAACGTCGCTTCATATGTGTACATATTTTATTCATTCTCCACCAACGCTTCAGTGCCAGGGCCCTGTTGCCTTTCCACCCCTAGCCCCTTCTCCCTACCTCCTCTGGTAACCAGCATATTTTTCACAGGATTTAAGAATTTTTTTTTTGCTGTGTTAAAAAATAATTGAAAAATTGCAAATACACATAGCATTTTATTATGTCTATGAAAACATTGCTACCTGTACAGCTACCTCATTCTTCCACAGTTTTTTCTTTTTCCCCTTATATTTTGCCTTCTTAAACTAATACAAATTCTTGCGGATATCAGAACTCTTACCTTAATATCTCATTCTTTTTTTTTTTTTAAGACTAGGTCTCACTATTTTTGCCCGTGGAACCACAGGCTCTCGTTGCCCAGGGTACCACAGATTCAATCAACCCCCAGCCTCAGCTTCCCAGGTAGCTGGGATGACAGGCGCGCGCCACCACACCCAGCTGTTTTTTTAGAACTAGGTCTCACTACGGGCCCCAAGCGGGACTCGAACCGCGAACCCTAGCTGCTTCATAGGCTAAAGCTTACAGGCACGAGCCACTGTGCTTGGCCCTAATATCTCATTCTTGATCCCTCTGTCCTCTTATATGAATGAGCTGATTATTCCTTAGGCCTTCATTACTCTAGAATATTTGCCTACTCTAAGTCCTAGGTACAGGATTTTCCTCTTTTTTTACTAAATTTTCTGTACTGTATCTTGAAGTAAAGTTTACATGAAAGTTAAACTATGAATCTGAAAATTACCTTCATTTGTTCCTCACACTTTTATATTATGAAATCCTTAAATATTATGGAATATTTAATAATTGACTTCTGAACTTGGTGAATATTCCTTTTTGTATTAACCATTAACTGATTATAAGTTTAATGCCTTTCTAATGTTTGAGAGTTGTTCTCCTTCCCCCTACAGGTATTTGGGACTATCCCATTGTCCTAAAATTGCAGTGATTTGGTTAAACCTTTTTTATCTTAATGCTTATAATTTTAAATTGTATTTCTACCTTCTTGGAGAATTTTGTCTTTAAAATCATCTTTTTTGACTTTAACTTGTAAGAATTCTTTCTTAATTCTCTGAAAGTTCCTTCCCAAATATCTGGTTTTTAGAAAATTTTTTCTGAAACTTTGAATTAGTTAATTTCTTCTAATTTTTTTAAGGGCTCTTCTGCTCCTTAAATCTTGAGTTCTTTCCTTTTTTTTTTTTTTTAAGCTAATGCTTGTCAATTCTTTCCACTCAAACATTTAAAATGAAATAATAAATTCTCTTGATTTGCCAGTGGCAAACTTTGTATATGAAGTAGAGCTGCTTTACCAGTAGGTTTCAATCTAAGGTAAACAGTACAGGAACCAGCTTTTTCTAAATATTAGAATGCCATATTCTTAGCTCTGGAACAATGCAGGTTGTCCCTGTTCCTTCCAAACATTTATTTTGTCAGAGACATACTCTCCAGTTTTCTGGCCGACCTGTTGATCACTAGTGATTGAAGGTGACAGAGTATAGCACTTTTGCAAGTGTGCTTTGTATTGACTCTCTCTCCTTTTATTTTCAGTGTCAGTTCTTCAAAATTGGTATTCTTGAATCTCTAACTTTTCTGGAATTTTACAGGACAGAGATGGCTTTTCTTTTAATGTGCTCTAAGTTGTGACCTGCTCTGCTTTATCATTCTTCTGTCCACTTTCCCCTAGAAATTTGTTGTGTTTTAGTATCTGTTCATTTGATTTCCATTCTTTATCAAATTGGGTTATATAGATGCATTTTCATATTTTTTTTTTGACATCTTGGTAGTCAAATGTTCTATCCCTAAAATACATCCCCTAATTAAGGTGTTGGAGGGAGGGAGTGGAGGTGAATTAAAATGCTAATTGAAGGCCGGGCACAGTTGCTCCTGCCTGTAAACTTCAGCCTGTGAAGCAGCTGGGGCTAGGGATCATGGTTCGAGTGCCGCCTGGGGCCCGTAGCGAGACCTAGTTCCAAAAAAATAGCTGGACATGGTGGCATGCACCTGTATTGCCAGCTATCTGGGAAGCTGAGGCTGGGGATTGCTTGAGTCTGTGGTACCCCAAGCAACATGAGCCTGCGGTTCCACAGGCAAAAATAGCAAGCCCTAGTCTTAAAAAAAAAAAAAAACTAATTGATTTCTTTGGGAACATCAGAATAAGCTTTATTATTAAAAATTATATATTTTCATGTTTTTGGTTGTTTTCAATAGGAGGAAGTAGCCTAAGTGCCTTTTTAAATGTTTTTAGGCCAGGCATGGTGGCACATGCCTCTAAGTGGCAGCCTAGGAAGTGGCAACCGCAGCCAGGGATCATAATTCGAGTGCCGCCAGGGGCACGTAGTGAGACCTAGTTCCAAAAAAATAGCTGGGCGTGGTGGTGTGCGCCTGTAATCCCAGCTACCTGGGAAGCTGAGGCTGGGGATTTCTTGATCCGTGGTACCCCAGACAACATGAGCCTGTGGTTCGGCGGGCAAAAATACCAAGACCTAGTCTTAAAAAAAAAAAAAAGTTTTTGATAATCCATCTTTTTTCAGTGCCAGTTACAAGGTTTTAACTTAAGAATTTAACATAGTAATTGTATCCATTATGTTACTGCCCACTCTTAAGTAGTGATGCTAACTTTTAAAATTATGTCTTCACACCAGAGAATCTTAATTAGATGGTCCTTTTTCATGTGAGTCTACCCTTATTTTGGGGATCCCTTGTCTAGGATGCTGAGCTAATGCTGAGCTAATGTGGTTTCAGTTCAGTTCATTGGTTTGTTCAGATTGTTGCAAAAACTAAAATCTAGCTCCATAGAATCCAGGATTACACTTTTACTTCTTAAAAGTAAGCAAAGCAATCTGCTATATTTTTTTGTGGTAATCTCACTAAATTTCTTCCAGATAACTGATCAATTTATTCTCAAAAGACTTGATTTTTATACTCTTTACTAACCCTTTAATTATTTGGTTATGATGTAGTTTTTTAGTAAGTTTTCAAATTATTATGGCCAGAATTGAATATATACTATACTAGTAGTTGACTACCTAGTGCTTATGCTTGTTATTCTCTTTGTTTTATAATATAATCAGCTCTCTTTTCTGTATTTTTTTCTTTTCTGTATTTTTAACTAATGTAGTTAACAAAGATTTGATACATATACATAAAAAATGAAAATATCTTCATACTTCCCTAATGTAGATAGGGAAAGAGAAGTTTTTTGTTTGAGAAAGCCCAGGTAAATGACCAGTACTTATTAAACGGTGGCACTAGCTGGTACAGTGTTTTTCTTTAATGCCTATCAAGTAATAAAACTGACCAGTAAATACCAAAATTCTTTTAAGCTACCAAGTTTTCTTTGGAACAAAGACTGAAACTTGCTGAGTACCCATTTCATGAAATTAGAAAAGAGAAGAAAGAAAATAAGGAAATGTGTTGAAAGAGAATAAAAAGGTAGAAGTCACAAGGTTAAAAGTAGAAATTAAACCAGAGAAGTTGCAGCAAGAGGAGTTGGTGTGACCAGCGGGAGGAAGGAGGAAAAGGGGTGGAAATGAAATCGGGCCAAAATGGGGCAGAACCTTCTAATCCAAACACAGGAAAAAAGTGGTACTTTTTAAATGTGGTTTCTTCCACCCATTTTCCCTCAGATTCATACTACCCACGCTTAGCAGTTGCCAGTCACATGCAATTTAACAACAGGGTTTTATTTACAAGGAAAATTAACCTGGAAAGCAAAAAGTCCTTAAAGCCACAAGTGGTGGGTTATCTTACCCCTGTCACCATTTTTAATCCCAAAGGTCCTAAAGACCTGTGTCCATGATGATTCTCCTTTGCCCTTCCAAACTTGAGGCTGGCACTCTGCAAAATACAATCTTTCTCCCTCATTTTCTCTTTGCGTCTTCTCTTTCCAGTGTTCCTAGCTGCTCCGCTTCTCCAAGGCTCTTTAAATTTCAACAGATGCTGATACAAAAATCAACTTTCCAAATTCCTGGCTATCTCCAGGTACCAGCTTTCCATGCCGCCTTACTGCAGTACCACACTTTCCACACTGGCCACTCTTCTGCCAGCCACCATGGCTCCTTGCCACCACCAGCTCACTCTTCCAGGGGGCTTCTGGTCACTCGGGCTAGTTTTTATTATCCCGCCGTTCTAGTCTCTCCTCTCCCCAAAAGTCTGTCTGTCTCCCAGTCTCTGCTGACTCTTTTTATAGTCTCCCACCTTTTTTCCCAACCCTCTTCTCTGCTGAAAAGCAGAGGGTCCAATTTCCCTCTACACACCCTCTTGGTGATTTATTTTCTCTAACCCACCCAGGATTTGCAACAAAGTGAAAGAAGGAAGTACTCTTATCCTGTTTAGGCCATCTGTTATCTCTCTTTTTCAGACACAGTTAATGGAATCAGTGTCTAAGTTTTAAAATTACCCATATTGGGGTCCTGGCTTCAGTAGACTTGGGGATAAGAGGTACAGTTCGGAAGGGAGGGCCAAACCTAAGGGAAACTATAGACAACCATACAAATGTGATCAAAATTATATGAAAATTATTAAATAAAAACTAAACAAAAACAGACGATCAACATAACTAGAAACTGTGTTTTGTTTTGTTTTGTTTTGTTTTTGATAAAGAGGAATAAAATCAGGACGAAAATCTTACTCCTGGTGAGACGGATCAAGATAGAGAAAAAATTCTGTCAATTCTAGAATGTAATATTAAAAGTATTGCAGATATTAAAAGATAGTAAGAGAATATTACAAGAAATTTATGCCAATGAATTTAAAGTTAGATAAAATGAAAAAAGTAATCAAAAATATATCCTTTTGTATGGTGGGTGTGCCTGTAAGCTTCAGCCTATGAAGGGCTGGGGCTAGGGATCGCAGTTTGAGTCCAGCTCAGGGCAACACAGCAAGACCTAATCCCCAAAAAGAACTGGGCATAGTGGCGTACACCTGTAATCCCAGCTACCTGGGAAGCTGAGGCTGGGGATTGCTTGAGTCTTGTGGTACTCCAGGCAACATGAGCCTGCAGTTCCCCAGGCAAAAATAGCAAGACCTAGTCTCCAAAAAAAAAAAAAAAATATATATATATATATATATATCCTTTTAAAAATCAAACTTAGAAGAGAAGTACTGATTTTTTTCTGTGTAAATTTGAAATCAGAAAGTGATAGCCCAATCACTATTTGTATTCCGTATTATATTGGGCAGAAAACAAAAATAAAAGATTTAAAGATTGGAACAGAGTGCTTATATATAGCAAAGTTGCTGAATACAGAATTAGTATTTAGAAATTGTGGATATAGTATAATAATAAATTTTTGTTACTCAGTTTTGCAATTATTAGATACAGCATCAAAAGAAAAACTAGAAAAAAACTAAGGTTTTCGTGTTTTCCTTAAATAGTCCTCAGAATGATGCTGTTTTGTTATCGTATGATACTATCTATCAATAGGTATTTTTCTTTATTTTTATCTCTCCTGTAGTCTTAAATTGGGTTCAGGAACTTTGTGACTCTAAGTTTACTATATATATACTTAGGTTTGATGACATCTGGGTTTTATAATCCTCAGCAAATTTTGTTCTTTAGTATCAGTACATCATGTTGTAGTATTTAACGAACACATTAATTTTTTTAATTTCTGTTTTATGTTTAAGGCATAAGCCTTTATATATTTAAGACTTATACTTTAAACATTTATAAAGGGAAAATGTGTTTTTGTATTTAAAATTACTATGTGATTTGATTTTTTTAGTCAGGGTTTTTTGAAATAATTTATCTTACAAAGAAATTTTTGTCATTCAGGGTATAGGGCAGATAGTTGGGGCAGGGGTGGGGACGAATTTCTTTTTACTGTAGATCTTTATTTTCTTTCCTCTGATTTCCTTGTTATGGACACATTTGTTCTTTAACTTTGGAAGAAACTTTTACTAATTGGGTCATCTTTTAATATTTCTTAAATATAACAAAACATAAAAAGTGTATAGAACATTTTAACCATTTTCATTTTTTGTATGTTCTCTTAGCATACATAATATTTTTTACTCTGAGTTTTACTTATTTATCACAGATACTTTCTTGTTTCTTCTATGAAACACATTGTCATTACTTTTTAATAACTATTTAGCCAACCATATTGATGTGTCTACCAGTCATTTTTACAACAGTTATTTCCATGTTGGACATAGTCGTGTTTCTAAGCCTTACAGATAATGTTCAGTGAACATGTCAAACAATTCTCTGTACCAGTTTAAGTGCATTAATTTTCTGTAAATAAATTGAATAAGTTAAAAACAAAAATAAAAACAGAAAAGCAAAGCCGGGCACAGTGGCTCGTGCCTATAAGCTTCAGCCGATGAAGCGGATGGGGCTAGGGATCACGGTTCAGGTCCCCTTTGGGGCAACATAGTGAGACCTAGTCCCCAAAAAATATCTGGGCGTGATGGCGTGTGCCTGTAACCCCAGCTACCTGGGAGACTGAGGCTGGGGATTTGCTTGAGTCTGTGGTACCCCGGGCAACGTGAGCCTGTGGTTCCACAGACAAAAATAGCGAGACCTAGTCTCAAAAAAAAAAAAAAAGAAAGAAAAGCATTATTTACTCTACATATTGTCACTTTCTTTTAGACTAAACCAAATTGAAACCTGTCTAGAAGTCAAAGATTAACTTTTTATGCAGTTGTACCATTGCTACAGAATGAAGTGCAGTATTGTTTCAAAGTTGCCTTTGATTCTTAGTGACAGTGAACAGCTAGGTAACAATTTACTTCGCTCTATGTCTCATAGAAATGCCTCTTCATATTTTGACCCATTAGTTTGATTATTCATTTTCTTCACAGTGTGCTCCCCTGCCTCCCCACCAGTAATGCCAGTAAGTGTGTCTAAATGCTTTGAAGACCACAGCTCACGAAAGGGTGTTTAGTTGTCTTGTTGTGAATACGCTGGATTCTTGGATTAACATCCCCCCCCCCTTTTTTTTTTTTTTAAAAAAAAAAGCTTTGACAGATCCAAATGCCTCGGCAGCTCAGCAGGCTGTTCTGCAACAGCACATCAACAGTCTGACATACTCGCCCTTTGGAGATTCTCCTCTCTTCCGGAACCCCATGTCAGACCCTAAGAAGAAAGAGGAGGTAAAGTTCAGAGAGCATCTGTACAACTTACTTTCAGAGCAGGAGAAACTAAATGTGCAGAGCATAATTTCATACATATGTATCATCAGTCAATTTTAGATGTGTGTAAGTTCTTAAGACATATTTATGTTTTCACTAGGCGAGGGAATACATTATTTTTGCTGTTCCTGGCAAGCAGTCTGACAAAGACTGAAATGAGCACTGGGCTGGGCATGATTTTTAAGACTTTTCAGTTGTCCTGAGATAAGGCAGGTATTCTCTTGTTTTAGTTGAGCTAGCTGAGACTGGTATCCTTAACAGCTTCATGTTAAGTGGCAAAATCAAATTCTTTTTGCTTGATCTCTACTTATTTTAATCTCTAATACCCTACTTGGTAAAGAAAGGACTTTTGCTCACTAGTGTGGTGTTAAAAGTAGAGTCTTGAATTTGTTCTGTCTTTGTTTTGCCCTTTACAGTCTACAAAATATTAGGTATGTCTTTTGCCTCTCCGAATGTTTTTATCTTCTGTAAAAATTAAACTACGCAGTATTGAAAATTATATAGAACTGCTTGCCAGATTTCAAGTAAGTTGCTCAATGTATAGAAATTATTATTCAGGCATTTGTGTAAACTTATTTGTGTCTCAGCTGGTTCTTCAGTTAACCCTGTAACTAGATATCATGAATTTTAGTTGCTTTGTAAAATATAAGTTGTGATTAGGTAAAGATTTTATTAGTCATGCAGCATAATTTTAAGGTACCTAAATATTTGTCTAGTCATTGTTCAACACTGAGAATATGAAATGAAGAGAAACAAAAACTTTCTTAAAGCTTGCTAAGTAATGAATAAGGTCAAATCTGTGTTTAAATTTATTCTGGCTCATTTAACAGAAAGATGAGCCAATTAAATAATGAATGGGTTAACAAAATGTCTATACAATGGAATTAATCATTAAGCAGTAAGAAATACTGAAGTACTGGCAAATGCTACATGAATGAAACATTGTGTTGAGATAAAAAGTTAGATACAAAAGGCCACATGATTTTTTTTATCTAGAATGCCTAGAATAAGTAAATCCATAGAGACAGAATTGAGAATCATGTTTTCCCAGGGGAATTGGGAGAGAAATTGGGAGTAAGGGATATATTATAGAATTAGTGGTAATGGTTACACAACCTTAAAATTCACTAAAGTATGTGCCATAAAATGGTATCTTTTGTTGTCTGAATTTTATCTTAAAGTTATGATAAATGAAAAAGCATAGATTTTTTTTTTTTTTTTTGATGAATTTGATAAGACTTAGAAGAGAGAACACTCAGGTTTTTCCTCAACTATGTAGAGGTTTTTTATTCTGTGTCTGGACATTCCAAGCACAGGCACAGATTGTGAAAGATAATAGAAAGATCTGGGAAAGTTCATTGTTACTAAAGAGTAAATAGTCTGCATTGTGAAGAGAAGAATAAACTTTGCTAAGTTTTATATGTTAAATATTATTGTTAATAAGTGGCTATTTATACTGTTCAGGGAAACATGTATAACCTGAAGATGCTGTAGAGACATTGTGATTTAAAATCAACCTGAAGTCTTAATTTAGTTGCATGTTGCCTCCATTAACTTGTAATTTCTTCAAAAATCAGGGAATTTTATTAGTTTTACAGTACATAGTATTTGACTTGTAATTATCAATGCTTTCTAAATGACATAAATGCAAACTCATGTTTTTCAGAGTGATTTGATTGCAGTTAATTAAACAGCATTTCATTACTACATCAGTTTTTCTTGATGTGTGGCTTTTTTATTTAATTGAAAAATAATTTCTATGGTTTAGGATTTTTTTGATAACTATGTTTTCTTAAAATGATGTGTCATCTTTATTTTAGAAAACAGAAACCACTGTGGGCAGTTCTCTTTTGTAAGCTAAAAAGAACTTGCACAAGATATAATGCGTTTTGTTAGTACATTTTGATTTGTATAGTGCTTCATACACAGCATCTTAATTATATTTTAAAATAAATCAGACAAACCAGTTGAAATGAATAAGGTTAAAGAGAAAGGCAGTTCCATTTGAATGTACAGATAAAAAATGGGGTATTGACATCTGGACTTTTACTGGGAACTAAGTAGCCATTAAATGGTGTAGATGAAATTTAACACTGGGCTTCTCATTTTTAGGCCCAACATACATTTTAATTAAACTAGAACTTTCCTTGATGCTTTTGTTTTTCAGAGATTAAAACCAACAAACCCAGCAGCCCAGAAGGCTCTTACTACACCTACTCATTATAAACTGACACCTCGCCCTGCCACCCGAGTCCGACCAAAGGCTTTGCAAACCACAGGCACAGCCAAGTCACATCTTTTCGATGGACTGGATGATGATGAACCATCATTAGCCAATGGCGCATTCATGCCCAAGTGAGTTTTTGTTAAACTAACTGTAAAATATTGATGCAAGCTAAATATCAAAAATGATTATGTGCTGCTATTGTTAAACAATTATAGGCCTTCCATTTTGTTTCTATTTTGAAAAATAGGCCTTCACAGGAAGGAATAAAAATGACTTGATTGCTCCCTGGAATAACTAAAAGAAGGCATTTTTCCTTTTGGCGCTTATTTTATTCTGTAAAAAAAGTTTTTACAGAAGTTTGTGCACACCAACAAAACTATAAGAACTGCTGATGACTTGAAGAACTGCTAAACTTTTACAAAGCCAAGACAGATATAGACAAGATAAAAGAAAAATTGAAATTATAAATTCTAAAATAGTGTTTATTAAGTAATAGTGTATTTAAGTGAAAACCAATTAAAATTGGAATTGCGTTGCACTTTTAAAATTTTAATGAAGCAGATACCTTTTATCACAGATTTGAAATATAAATATCAATAAAAAACAGAATATTTTCCACTCCAATTAGGTTTCAAAGTATTTATTCTACATGTGGAACTCAGAGAAATATCACAAAGAAAAGTTTTAGAATTAACTCAAGCTGAGTACCAAACCTAATTTCCAAATCTCAGAACTAGCTCACAACTATAGTGGTTTGGAAAAAGCTCTTATTGAGTGCAACAAGAAGAACACATCTACACATTGAAATGAATTTTGTCATAGTTATAGTCAATGTTGGAAAGATTTGCTTCAGTTCTGGAGGGAAAACTGCAGGCACACGTTTTGCTATCCCATATCATGTCATAGATGGTAAAGGATTCATGAGTGATTATAACCAAGGCAAGTGCTAAAGTAGTAGTGCTTTGTGTGAATAGACAAATTTGATAAATTGACAAGTCTAAGAACCTTACCCAAGTCATGTTTTTTTCCTCTTGCCTTTTCATTGTAGTCAAGAAGTTTTCTTAGAGCAAACCATTAATGTTCTTTCTATGAATGAGGACATTTGGAAGTATTCTCTAATACCTGTACTTATTTCTTCGTTCAGCAAATAGTTGTCAAGGAATTACTAAGTATTAAGTATAATGGATACAGGGAATGAAGCCATAAACAGGATACATTTATGTGTCTTTG
The DNA here is from genome assembly GCA_004024945.1 of Uropsilus gracilis. Lineage (NCBI taxonomy): Eukaryota > Metazoa > Chordata > Mammalia > Eulipotyphla > Talpidae > Uropsilus > Uropsilus gracilis. Next base: position 26,572 of record PVHY01005286.1, read on the forward strand.
AATTCACTATCTTTGGGAGAAGAGAGACGTTGACAGAGTAATCAAAGTGGGACAGGCAACATAAAGAAGAAGTAGAGATTGCCACTAGGGAAGAACAGGATGAAGGAAAGCTTTTCTGAGGTGGTGCTCTTAGAATGAAAGAGAGATAGGAAGAACTGTAAAGGAGATGGAGTATTTTGATGTTTCTGGTTTTAAAAGTACACTTTTTTTTTTTTTAAATTAATCTCTTCTATTCTTCAGTGTTTGTTTCAAGTAACTGAATTCAAGTAACTGAATGGTATTCTAGTCTGCATTTGTGAATTTAGTTTTGCTGTTTTTCTGTTCTTTGACTTCTCATGTCTGTTTTCTGTTACTTGTCTACATTGACATGATATCACTATAAGTCTAGTTACCATCTGTCATTATACAAAGTGAGTACTGTATCACAGCCACTTGGTTTTTTTTCATCCCAAATCCTCTTTACTTTTGTCTGATCCCATTTTTGTTTCTGGTTTAGTTCCCTGTCTTCTAGTTCTTATGTTCTTCAAGTGAAGCAGTTAATCCCTAAATCAGTTGCTGTGATGACCAAATTATCCAGCAGGCTCCTTTTTAGTTTGGCTTCAGAGTCTTTTCCATGAATCCTGATAGTTTTAGGTGACTTCCTTGTATTTCTACTATTCACTATGTAAAATTTTGTCCAGGAATTTTGCTTTCTGTTTGTTACCTAGATTGACCTAGATGTTTCTTTCTTAAAATGTCCTTAAGTAGTTTCGTATAAAGGTCATGCTGATCTCACAAACAAATTGGTATTTCCTGTTTATTTCTTGAAAGAATTTAGGAGCCTTAAGCATTTTTTTCCCCATTAAATGTTTGGGTACTGGTGAACATATATGAATGGTCATAAATTCTTATTCTAGAGAAAGAAAAGTGTTTAATGAGAGAAAAGACACTCAAAAATAATTAAAATATGACGTACTGTGAGTGAATCTGGATAAAGTGTACAAGGGAGCACTTTCAGAGGATGGTGAATGTTTTTGGATTTGCTTTATTCTTTCAAGCAACAGACAGACCTTTTGTTTTGATTTTGTATAGGAAGAGTTTATGAATTGAACTTGTTAGGTAATTTGTAGGTATGGAAGAGTTGAGCAAGAGTGCCCTTTTTACTCCAGCTTTTAAGACATTGTTACATAATTGTGTGCCTGAGTGTTTTCCCCCCCCCCCTTTTTTGTCTCTGTTTTAGGAAAAGCATTAAGAAGTTGGTTTTGAAAAACCTTAACAATAGCAATCTCTTCTCTCCTGTTAATCGTGATTCAGAAGATCTAGCTTCACCATCTGATTACCCAGAAAATGGAGAGAGGTAAGCTGAAGACAGCTTTGGCTTATTTGTAGAGAACTCTTCTCATTCTGAAGACATTCTCAACTTAGAATTTATTCTGTGAATGAAGATTTGTTGAATATTGCATAGAAACTAGAGCATCAGAAGTTTTAGAAATTAAATCATGTTTTTTTGCTTCTTGAGTAATTTAGACCTTAATATTAGAATTCTGATTCAGTTTTGCAGAAAAGTTTTGGTATTTATGTATGTCATGTGGGACAGGGTGTGCATGTCACACCCCTAAAGTAAGAGATATTTTGTTAGCTGGGCATGGTGGCACGTGCCTGTAAGCGACAGCCTGAAGCGGTGCTGGGACTAGGGATCGCAGTTCAAGTCCTACCTAGTGCAACATAGCGAGACCTAGTCCCAAAAATATAATTGGGCATGGTGGCATGCACCTATAATTCCAGCTACCTGGGAAGCTGAGTCTGGGGATTGCTTGAGTCTTTGGTACCGTGGGCAACATGAGCCTGTGGTTCCACGGGCAAAAATAGTGATACCTAGTCTCCAAAAGAAAAAAGAAATTTACTTATTAATGTATTTTTTATAGATGTATATTGTAGGTGTTGTATGTGAAAGATGAAATATTTTATGACCTGCTTCTTTCCATTTATTTTGTTATAAATGCCTTTTCATATCAGTATGAATATATCGGCCTCATTTTTAAATAACTCCATAGCTATTATTATTGTGAATGTGCAATTATTCATTCAGTTCTCTATTGGAAAACACCTTTGCATAAAATTCAGGTTTGATTTTTCACTGCGAACTGTTTTTCTAACACCATCCTACTTAAATAGTTAAAATTCTAATTTTTTATTTTGAAATTCACAGCTAGCCATTTAACCCACAGAGGCAAAGCACCTCTATCTTTTTTTTTTTTTTTTTTTTAACTAAAAGCTGAGGTGCTCAGATCCACTCAGTCTTTGAAAATACATCGGTTAAAAGCATGAAATCTATAGCCAGATTACCTGGGTTAAAATCCCAACTCTAGCATTTTAAACTGGCAACTTGAGCAAGATACTTCATTTTTCTCAATCAGTTTCTTTTCGTTCTTTCTTTCCTTTTTTTTTTTTTTAAGAGACTAGGTCTTGCTATGTTGCTCAGGGTTGTCTCGTCCCATGGACTCAAGTGTTTGTTTGGGACTAGGTCTTGGTATTTTTGCCTGGAGAACCACAGGCTCATGTTGTCTGGGGTACCACGGACTCAAGAAATCACCAGCCTCAGCATCCCAGGTAGCTGGGATTACAGGTGCACGCCACCACACCCAGCTTCTGTCAGTTTCTTTTCAATGAAAGAGATTGATAATAACCCTTCTTACAGTATTAGTGTAAATATTAAATGAGTTTTTAATACCTGAAATTACCTATACTAGAACCAGGCACTTAATGAAGACTTAGTGTAAGGGTTGGTTGTTATCACTGTTATTACTGCTACTACTATTACAGGAGCTAAGATATTGTTTCTCTTCTCCCTTCTCAGATTCAGTTTCCTGAGTAAACCTGTTGATGAGAACCATCAACAGGATGGAGATGATGACTCTCTTGTTTCTCGTTTTTATACTAATCCTATTGCCAAGCCTATTCCTCAAACCCCAGAGAGTGCTGGAAATAAACACAACAGCAGCAACAGTGTGGATGATACCATTGTTGCACTAAATATGCGTGCTGCCTTGCGAAATGGACTGGAAGGAAGCAGTGAGGAGACCTCATTTCATGAGGAGTCACTGCAGGATGACCGAGAAGAGATAGAAAATAATACTTATCACATGCATCCAGCAGGTCAGATTCAGATTGGTACTTTAGTTAATCTCTTAACTGTCTTGTGAGATTTGTTAACAGTAGTAGTTAGCTATCTATATTTTAAATCTTTTTTTATTGCATTCTGTAAAAGTTAACATTTAAATGCTTTTTACTTTTGCTCTAATTGATTAATAATTCTCATATTTTACATTTGAAGTAGTTAAAATTCATGTAATTACCCAGGAACAAAGAATCCAAATTCGATTTAATCTACTTTTCTTAGCTTTGTAAATTCACCAAGATTGCTTTTTGGGTTTTTCAGTTAAAATGACTGGTAATTATTTCTTGTTATATAAGACTTTTGAGACTGAGAATAAGATGTGTAGACCATTGTATCTGAAGTATTGCCATTCAAATGGTTATAAATTATCACCTCACTTCTGTGCTTTTCTTTCTCCCTCCCAACAATGCACTAATATTTTTCCCAACTTATCTGTAAAACAACTAATATAGACTACAAGACTTGAGTGCTATGATTGGATACTTAAAACTACCTTTTTCTGTGTGGACATACATTTCTTTTGGGTTTTCACTTAGGTTTTGGTAAGTGTCTTTTTGTTAAACAGGTATAATTTACATCTAGTGAGACACTCAGATCTTTAGTTCATTTCTATTAGTTTTGACACACATAATTAGATATCCAACACGCCACTTAAGAGTGAATAGTACTCTACCCTGAAAAATTACTTTGTGCTCCCATCTCCAGAAGTCATACACAGTATGGTTTCTGTATAAATTAGTTTTGCATATTTTTGAGGTTCATATAAATATAATTCTACTAAAAACATTCTTTCACTCTTTAATTTTTGTGAAGTTTCTATATAATCAGTTCATTCTTTTTTAATTGCTGAGTAATATTCATTGGTAATCCATGATATAAACATGCCACATTTGCTTTATCTATTCTCTATGTAAATTTTTGTATTGTTTTATAATTACCTTTTTTTTAATATATTTTTTTTAGTGAATAAGTTTTGTTTCCATTTGCCTTTTGGGTATTCCTTCCCCCCCCTCCCCCCATCCCACCTCCCTATTCTCTGCTTCTCTTCTTTCACCGCCATTTATTGTTTAATTTTTAGTCCCTTGGATTCTTCCTTTTTCTTTCCTGGAGCAGTGTCCTTTTGTCTGGTGCGGATGTGGTTTCCTGGAACACAGTGGCCTGTGCTTATTTTTCCAAGTGTCTTTTGCTGCTGGCCACCAGTTCACACATGATTGTGTTCTTTCAGTGCCTCCTCCTCCTTTCTGGTTTGACCGATCTTCTGTCATATTTTGCTCCTTCGTAGTTTTGTAGTTCTGGTTGCTGGCGTTGGGAACGTTCTCCCAGCCAAAGTTTGTGTACCAATTTTTTTGATCAAAATAGGTCCTGGCAGATTGTTGGTCTGGTTCGTCGTGGGGCTACTGCCCGTCTGTGGCTTTCCTCACCCCCTAAAGTGGGAGGGTCCTTTGATCATGCTGAAGGCATCTCTGAACAGGAAATTACATTCCCATCGTTGTAGATCTCAGTGGTTGTATTTCTGAGGTAATTCATCTCTATAATCAATCAGTCTTATAATTAATCAGTCTTATAGTCTTCTGTCCCATGGATCTGACATGTTCATTGTTCCGGAATACTTCGTTTTTCACTTCGTGTGCAGCTGCTGTTGAATCACTAATTTAGTTGCTTCTGGTGAGGGTTGACTAGATTTGGAGAAGACCAGAGGGAATGACCCCTACCACCTACTCCCCCCACACCCTCCCTCCACCAGTCCTCGCATCAGGCAGGGGGAGCTGGGTGCCCGGCAGCATGGCTGGACCAGGTTTGTGGGCGGGGCTACCCCTGCCTTCCACAGCCACCTTGTAGTACGGTGTGGGTGGGGGGTGCTCCCAGCTGCTCGCCGCCGCCCTGGCAAGGCCCCCTACCTTGTGCTCCCCGAACCCGGAAAGGAGCGTGGCAGGCTGGATGGCTGGGAGCTTGGTGCCGGGCAGCATGGCTGAACCAGGCATGTGGGCGGGGCTTAGAATTACTTTTGAAATGTCTGTAAAATTTTCCTGTATTTAATCATCTTACTGTTTTCATTATATGCACTCTCCTCTCTCTTAGCTGCAGAATCCTATTATACTCTTAAAATAGCAGATATCAAAACTCTATTTACTATGTTTTGTCTATACATATATACATTTTACTTTATAAATTAAGTGCTGTAAGAGATAAGCAACAGCCAATAATTATGTATTGCAGTCTTTCTCTCTCTCTCTTCCCCCCTTCTTCCCTTTCCCCTCTAATCTCCCAAATACCTCCATCCTTTCTCCCCTTCTTCCTCACTCTCTCCCACCCTTCCCTCTTCCTCTCCAACCGTTAAGAGACTACTGTACCTTCTTGTCATTTGGTACTCTAAGGAAACAACTTTGTACTTTCATGTTAAGAATTCCAGATGTCTGTAATTTTGTGTGTGAATTTACATGAATCCATTGATAAATTTGTTTTTATTTTCTTATTCATTGATCATATTTGTTGCCTCTTGATTTAAAGATCATTTTGCCAAGTAAAGAAGTAAGTTAAGCTGGGCACGGTGGCTCGTGCCTGTAAGCTTCAGCCTATGAGGCGGCTGGGGCTAGGGATCTAGGGATCACAGTTCTAGTCCCGCTCTGGGCAACACAGCAAGACCTAGTTCCAAAACATAACTGGGCATGGTCGTGTGCGCCTGTAATTCCAGCTACCTAGGAAGCTGAGACTGGTGATATGCTTGAGTGCATGGTACCTCGGGCAACGTGAGCCTTCGGTTCCATGAGCAAAAATAGTGAGACCTAGTCTCAAAAAAAAAAAAAAAAGAGAGAGAAAACAAGTTAAGCATAAAAGTGGGTGTTTCTAGAAACTGGAGTTTAATCTGATGTGAACATAATTATTTCTCTCAGATTGCAAACTAGCCTGATTTCTAACTATAAAAAGCACAAGGAGCAATTAGAGCAGCATATTAGCTGTTTGTTTCTTCTTCGCGGTTACATTGTTTCACAATACTGTATATGATCAAAGTTCTTTGAATTATGTACCACACTACACCCACCACCAACACACCCATTGTTCTCCACCATAGTCCTTTGGGGCCCCTCCACACTCTGCTCACACCCACCTCCTGGCACTCTGGTGGCCTCAGTTCTACAGTGAGACTTCTAGGACTTGTAATTGATTCTGTCTCACCCATTTTATTTTATTATTTCGTTTCCATATATAAGTAGAACAATCCAGTATTTGTCTTTCTCCTTCTGACTTATTTCACTTGTTACCCCCCTCCAGTTTTATTTATATTGTTGCAATGGCAAGAATTCCACCTTTTTTTTTTTTAAATAGCTGAATAGTTTTTCCATTGTGTTTATATCTTCCTAGTCCACTCATCTGCCCTTGGCCACTTAGGTTATCTCCATAGCTTGACTGTTGTGATGCACCAAGCATAGAGTTACCTAGATCCTGTTTCTCACCTTTTTGATATGGGTCATTCTCACAGGTATGAGATAGTATCTCACTTTCTCTGATGGAAAGTGAAGATAGACAATTTTTCCATGTGTACCAGCACCTTGTTAGATGTATGATATACAAATATCTTCTTTTGTGGTTTCTTTTGTTTGTTTTAAAGTCAGTTTCAGAGTTGCTGTAACTTTTAATTTGATTTCATCCCATCTGTTTATATTTCTCATTTCTCTTGCTGTTGAACTAATCTACAAAATTATCATTGAAGCCAATGTCATGCAGTTTTTTTCCCCCCCATGAAATTTTGTGGTTTCAGGTTTTATATCCAAGTTTTAAATCTATTTTGAGTTGATTTTTGTATGTGGAATGATATAGAGGTCTAGTTACATTCTTTTGCACATGGTTGTCTAGTTTTCCTCACGCCATTTGTTGAAGAGACTTCCCTTTTTCCAGTGTATACTTTTGCCTTCTTTGCATCCTATTTCTTTGAGTTTTTTAGAACTATTCTAGTTAATATTTTTTAAAATATTACCAATGTCAACCTTAATGTTTCACTTGTCTGGGATTTTTCTGGGATTTTTCATCTTGATTTTAGTTCTTTATTTGGGGGTATAAATTTAAAGATAAGAGATCTATTGCAAACTAGATTATAAAATAAAAAGTATTGGTTTTGGACTTTTAACTCCACCTCTATCACTACATTCCCATATAAATCAGGGTAAGGATTTTCCACCTGTTTTAGTTTCTTCATATGTGAAATGAAAGAAAAAAATGGATATTCTTTACATATTCTTTAGAATGCCTTTAGAATTCTTTAGAATGCCTTTTTTTGGAATGACTTTCTTATTGCAGTATGTTAATATATATCATATAAAAGAGGGGCATCTATGACTAATTAAATCTGGGATTTAAGTTTAACTTAACACTTTGTTTACTGGGCTAAGCATACTTGAATTGACATTTTGCAAGTTTTTGAATATGTAATATGCTCTTAGGTGTGTATTCCCCAAATTTACTTAACCATGAAAGGTATTTTTGTTTGTTTTTAAACACATTCGAGGAATAATGTTTCTTAGGAAAATAGTTTGGACAAATGCTGTGTTTACTAGATATAATTTAGTTACTAATCATTTCAGTTTATTTTTTACTAATTTAGTTGCTAATCATTTCAGCTTATTTTTTACTCATTTTGTAGAAAATTTGTATGAGGAATGATAATTTAAAATTCCTATACTTAACATAAACCATTTAATATAATCAGTATTTTCTGTTTCTTTTGTCATAGGTATTGTTCTCACTAAGGTTGGTTACTATACTATTCCATCTATGGATGACCTTGCTAAAATTACCAATGAAAAAGGAGAATGTATTGTTTCTGATTTCACTATTGGCCGTAAAGGTAAATTTCAGAGTTAGTAGTAAATAAGTCATAGACCTGGACCTTGTTTGTATAATTACAAAAAGGAAGTTTACTTAAGTGTAATCTATTTTATTCCTACATTTGGGCTCACCTTGGCCTGAATGGTTGGCACTGATTGACAAATTATAATGCAAGAAAGACATGAACCATATAGCATTCTTTAGTAACCATTTAGCACAAATTTGCAGACTTTCACAGAGAAAATGCTGGAAATATTTAGTGACAAATACTACAATTACTCAGTGAGAAATTCAATAATTCACAGTTGCTGAGTAATACTTAGATGTTACATTATTTTTTTTTAATTTTTTTAAAAATTTACTTATATGTAAATTTCATCTTTGTAATCCTAGGGATTCACTCCCCCTCCCCCACCCCAGGTGTTACATTATTAAAAGGTAAACTTTTCTTGGGGAAAATAATCTCATCTTGCTATATCATATTTGAAAAATGGCTCAGGCCTCTAACTTACGCTGCAGACTACGTACTAATTGTTATTTATGTAGCTGCATTACAGGTACTTTCAATGAGATTAAGAATGTTGTTTTGAGCTGGGCATGGTGGCTCATGCCTGTAAACTTCATCCTATGAAGCGCCTGGGGCTAAGGATCGCGGTTTGAGTCCCTCTCAGGGCAACACAGCGAGACCTAGTCCCAAAAAATAGGTGGATATGGTGGTGTGCGCCTGTAATCCCAGCTGCCTGGGAAGCTGAGGCTGGGGATTGCTTGAGTCTGTGGTACCCCGGGCAACATGAGCCTGCGGTTCCACGGACAAAAATAGCGAGACCTAGTCTCAAAAAAAAAAAAGAATGTTGTTTTGGTGCTCACTTTGGCAGCACGTATTCTAAAATTGGAATGATAACAGAGAAGATTAGCATGGCCCCTGCACAAGGATGTCACGCAAATTCATGAAGCGTTCCATATTTTTGCAGAAACAAGTCAAAAAGAAAAAGACAGAAACCAAGTGGTTTCAAAAGAATGTTATTTTGAAGATAGTAATTGCTTAAAAATGCATATGTTAAACTAGTTGATGTATTTGAAGAAAATCTCTGATTGCTATTTTGGGAGAAATAGCCCATTTGTGATTTAATATTGATTACTACTTAATGCTCCTTGTTACTAATGATTATTTACAAAAGTGTAATGTAGATATTTGCCTTCATATGCGATGAATTTTTAACTATTTTCTCTGACTTTTAGGTTATGGTTCAATCTATTTTGAAGGAGATGTAAATTTGACAAATCTAAATTTGGATGATATTGTACATATTAGAAGGAAAGAAGTGATTGTCTACTTAGATGATAACCAGAAACCACCTGTGGGTGAAGGGCTAAACAGGTATGAATTTGCTTACATATTTAGAAAATGTGTTAAAACACAAGTTTTTTATATAAACATGAATGTGTTCATATGCATTCTTTTGCAACTTGTTTATTTGACTTATTGGACAAGGTGAGATAATTATAAAACATGTTCGCAAAATAAGGGAAAAGCCGGACGTGGTGGCGCATGCCTATATTCCCAGTGCTAGGAGGCTGAGGCCAGGGATCGCTAGAGTCTGTAGCTTCGCGACTACCCCAGGCAACATAGCAAGACCTAGTCTCTAAAAAAACAAAATAAGGAAAAAGCCACATGTCATTTCAGTGATAGACAAAAAAATTTTTTTGGCGAAATTAGGCATACTTTTTTGACAAAACCATTGAACACACTAGGAGTAGTAGAAGGAAGCTAACAATGTGATAAAGCCCATTCATGAATAAAAAGGAAAAGGTAAAAATACCTGCAGTTTTTACATTTTTACACTTAGCAAACATTAGGGGTTTCACATACACATACAAACTACTGTTACAAATAACTGTGAATTCATCAAAGTAGCAGGAAATAAAAATGCGAACCTAAAATGTCATTTGCATTTCTATACACTGTCAGTGAAACATTAACAAGCATATAGAGGGAAAATTTAATTTACAGTAGCATCACAAGGGCTTTGGGGGGTAGGGGCAGAAATAGAGAATTCTATCCTAGAAGTCATACAGAATCTAAAGGGAGCTTACATAACCGAAACAAAATTGAGCAAGAACTAGTAGCAGAACTCTCACTTTATGACTTTAAAACTTACTGCAGGCCGGGCACGGTGGCTCATGCCTGTGAGCTTCAGCCTATGAAGCGGCCGGGGCTAGGGATCACGGTTCAAGTCCCGCCTGGGGCCCATAGTGAGACCTAGTTCCAAAAGAATAGCTCGGCGTGGTGGTGCACACCTGTCATCCCAGCTACCTGGAAGCTGAGGCTGGGGATTGCTTGAGTCCGTGGTACCCCGGGCAACAAGAGCCTGTGGTTCCACAGGCAAAAATAGCAAGACCTAGCCTCAAAAAAAATGAAAAATTTAAAAAAAAAAACTTACTACTGAGTTAGAGCTTTCAAAATAGGTGGTACAGCTGAGTGGTGGTGTGTACCTGTAATCCCAGCTGTTTGGGAGACGGAGGCTAGGAATCACTTGAGTCCACGGGTTTGATACTACCCCAGGCAACATAGCGAGACCTAGTCTCAAAGGAAAAAAAAAAAAAAAAGCCAGGCATGGTGGCACACACCTGTGATCCCGGCTACCTGGGACGCTCAGAATAGGGGTCACTTGAGTTTGTGGATCTGGGACTACCTTGGGCAACATAGTGAGACCTAGTCTCTTTTTAAAAAAAAAAAAAGACTGGGGGTACTGATACACAAAGATGTTTAAGGCTAATGGGCAAAGCCCTGAGAAAAACCCTCGCATATATAATATTTGACAAGTTATTCAAGATCATTGAAGAGAAGACTTTTCAATAAATTGTTTTGGAAAAACTAGCTAACCATTTCCAGAAATTGAAACCTTACCTTAAGCTACATATTAAGGGGAAAAAAGAGATTAAATACCTAAATGTAAGATATAAAACTGTAAAACTTTCAGAATAAAAGTAGGGGAAGCATAATATTAGTTTTGGCAAAGATTTTCTCAATAAAAGCATAGGCAACAAAAGTGAAAATAAGTTAATTGGATTATATCCAAGTTTAAAACTTTTTTATATCAAAACAGTCAGCAGAATGAAAAGGTGAACTACAGGATTGGGAAAAACTTATGTACTAGATAGTAAATATCCAAAACATGTCTAATTTCTTATAGACCAGTAACAAAAAATCTAAAAAACCTGATTTAAAATGGTTAAAGGATTTTAATAAAATCCCTCCATAGATGACATACAAGAATAGACATATAAGCAATAATGTTAATAATTGGGAAAATGAAAGCCAAAATATAACAGTTACTATCAAAAAAGAAAAATAAGTTTTTGTAGAAATGTAGAAAATTGGACATCTTAAGTATTGTGGAAATTTAAATGGTATGCCTAGGGAGATGGATATTACTGTTTTCTCAAAAAATTAAAAACAGCTAGGCGTGGTGGCGCGCACCTGTAAACCAAGCACTAGGAGACTGGGGCCAGCGATTGCTTGAGCAACATGGTGAGACCTAGTCTCTAAAAAATAGCTGGGCGTGGTGGTGCTCACCTGTAATCCCAGCTACCTGGGAGACTGAGGCTAGGGAGCACTTGAATCCATAGGCCCGGGACTACCCCAGGCAACACAGCGAGGCTAGTCTCAAAAAAAAAAAAAAAGAGGCCGGGCACGGTGGCTTAACCCATAAACTTCAGCGTATGAAGCAGCCGGAGCTAGGGATCCCACCCAGTTCGAGTCCCACCTGGGACCCATAGCGAGACCTAGGCTATAAATAGCTGGGTGTGGTGGTGCGCTCCTGTAATCCCCGCTACCTGGGAAGCTGAAGCTGGGGATTGCTTGAGTCCGTGGTACCCCGGGCAACAAGTGTCTGCAGTTCCACGGGCAAAAATAGCGAGACCTGGTCTCAAAAAAAAAAAAAAAAGAAATTAAAAACAGTTGATTGATTCCACCTCTGGATATATAGCCAAAAGAATTGAAAGAAGGAGCTCAAAGTAATATTAACCCATCTGTGTTTATAACAGCACTTTCACAATAGCTTAGAAGTTGGAGAAACCCAAGTATCCATTGACAGATGAATGTATAAACAAAATGTAACTAATAGTCGACCTTTATAATTCAATCTGAAAAAGGAAGTGGTTTCTGATACAATATGGATGAACCTTGATGACATTATACTTAGTGAAATAATGCTATCACAAAAAAGACATGCACAGCCATTTGAAACATCTAGAGTCAAATTTATAGAAACGGAAAATAGTGGTTTCCAGTGACTGAAGTAGGGTCAAATGGGAAGTTGTTTTATTATGTGTATAGTTTCAAGTATGAGAATGTTCTGAAGGTTGTTTGCACAACAATTTGAATATATTTAACACTACTGCAGGTAGAAGTGATATGGATGATAAAAATTTATGTTATGCCTTATTTACTATGATAAAAAATAAATCAGCCAGGTACGGTGGCTCGTGCTTGTAAGCTTCAGCCAAAGAAGCAGCTGGGACTAGGGATCACAATTCAAGTCCTGCTCGGGGCAACACAGCGAGACCTAGTCCCAAAAAATAGCTGGGTGTGGTGGCATGTGCCTGTAATCCCAGCTCCCTGGGAAACTGAGGCTGGGAATTGCTTGAGTCTGTGGTACCCCGGGCAACATGAGCCTGCAGGCAGAAATAGCAAGACCTAGTCTCAAAAAAAAAAAAAAAAATCAGAAAAAAGTCATTGGTTATATTCTAGTCACTCTGCTAGGCACAAGACTTCAAAAGGAATAGAACATAGTCCTAGAAGTTAGGTATTGTTATTAGAAAGTACTACACTGTCATTCTTTTTTACAGTGTTCTTCACATATGTTTCACATATTTCATTCTGTAAGCATTATCATTTTGATAAATGCCAGTTGCTGCTGTTATTACTGTTAAACTTTTAAAACTTAGGACTATGACACTTGAATTGTTAGCTGTGGGTGTGGTCAAGGATTTACTGCTTATGTATTATTACAGTTAGATTGAAAACTGTTGATGTACATGGTAGTTGTAAAAATACACTTTGATTCAAATGCCAGGTACTGAGCAGCTAGTTGATGTGTTATTCCTTACTCTTAGCTTACCTACTTTGAGAAGCAACATTCCAGTTTAGGTAACACCTGCAGACTAATTCCAAACCATCACATTTGTGAGTTGACTTTCTAGTCTCAAACATGAAGCATTTTATGTTTTACTTGGCTGTGCAATTACAGGAAGGCTGAAGTTACATTGGATGGAGTTTGGCCAACAGATAAAACATCTCGTTGTTTAATAAAGAGTCCAGATCGACTTGCCGATATCAACTATGAGGGAAGATTGGAAGCAGTTTCAAGAAAACAGGGTGCTCAGTTCAAAGAGTACCGTCCTGAAACAGGTTCTTGGGTGTTTAAGGTATAGTCACTTAACCTAGTTCTCAGGAACAATTAAGAATTACAAAATAGTATTGGAAGAGATCCTCTTAAATTCTTTCTAGTTTTACAAATTAGAAAACAGATGGAGTGATATGTCATGTTTGTTTCAAATTATACTTCTAGTTTAATCCTAGAGGAATATGGAGTTATATAAACTATGGATTCATAAGTCACATCTTCTAACCCATTCTGTGACCATTCAGAACACATCTGAGGTATGGATTTTCTGATGTGTAGCATCACTAGGGACATCAGAATTTTTCTCTTTTGGTAGATCAACTCTTCCTAAATGATTGTAATTCTTTCAGATATCTCTGAAGATATAGAAGCTGACTTCTTCTGAGACAGTCAGATTATTTAACTTGTTGAAATCCCATGTGTTGATACTGGTTAGGCAGTATATAGTGAATAGAAAATAGTAATAGACCTTTTTGATTTGGTTTTCTATATTGTACTAATTTGGTGTGCTATATAAGCAATTTATACCTAAACCAACATCATCTACATTTTAGGAAAACAGTGATAGTTGACATTTCACCACACTTTAAATATTTTGGTATTTTTTCCCCACAAGAATGAAGATTAAGTATTTTGGAAGCTCTTCAGAACATATCCGTGTTAAAATTGATTTTGTTGGATTTTTCTCTTCATTAGGTCTCACATTTTTCTAAGTATGGCCTTCAGGATTCTGATGAAGAGGAGGAGGAACGACCTTCCAAAACTAGTACAAAGAAGTTGAAGACTGCTCCTTTGCCTCCCGCAGGCCAGGCCACTCCATTCCAGATGGCTCTTAATGGCAAACCAGCACCACCACCCCAGGTAGAGAAAGGACAGTGAATTTGAATGGAATCGTGATACAGAAGTTGAAAGCAAGTCAATTCAGCTATTACAAAGCTGTTTTATGACCCCTGGAACTTTGAAGAGTACAAATGTGTTGGCAATCACGTTGAGACAAGTATAAGGGAGGGTTTGAGGTGGTACTGGTTTCTGTTTTTTACTTGAGATATTTAAAGAATTCTTTTGTGTTTGAATCATTCCTGTGTACAGATTGTCATTCTTAAACACCTCCTTGTCTCTCATTTGGACTTGCTGAATTCTCTGCCCAGTGATTAACTTAAGATTAACATTTTGCCTTCGTGGGCAGATTACTTCTGTGATTACTTGATGTGTAGTTTTAATTTTGTTCTTTACCTCTGTGGGGTTTTTGTTTGGTTTTAAATTACCTTTCTGCAAGGGGTTTTAAATCCATTTTTCTGAAGTTTTTTTTTTATACTTCAGATTAACTCTTGATATTTGTGTTTAACAAGACAATCTATGAAAAAAAGGTTAAATTTGAGTACACAAATGCATTGTTTGACTTGGGGAAAGTAGGAACTGTGTTATTTATTGCAGTTACTCATATTCTCTTTCAGTATTGTTAAGCCAGTATAGATCTTTTGTCCTTGTAGGGAAAGGCTTGTAATTTAAAAATCAGGTAATTTCTTTGAATGCCAACTCATAAGGAGTTTTTTGTTCATTTGAATAATGTTGCTTATAGCCAATCATTTTAGCACATTTTAGCAGCTTTTATCATGATTTATTAAATTATTTTTTGGGAAGCATTTTCTGGACAGTGTTGTGTATTTATATTCATTTTTATGCATACAGGGTGAGGGGAAGAATATTATAAAACTGGAAAATGAGAAAAATGTTGAGTTTTGCATTTACTGTCTTTGTAGCATTTAGAATAACCCTTAAGAAAAAAAAACCTCTTCTGAACTAAAGAAATGCTTGGAATGGACTTGGTTTTCCAGTTTCCCATATTCATTTTGTCAGAACCATGTACTTTCAAAATCCCTTTCTTTCCAGTGTATTCTTTGACCTTATATATATTTCTTAGCACAAGAGTCAGATAGCTTTATTTTTTCCAATAAAGGTAATTTGTAGGATCCCAGGTATACAGCTGAAGAAGTAAAGCTTCATCTGTGGGAAAGTTGAGCGAGTTTATATAATGCTAACAATCCGTTGTTGTCAGGCTCTTTACTTTTTAGAATACAAAATGGTAAGAGGTAATTAAAATCTATGATGATACTTTAGTAGAGCTCTTTGAAAAGCTGAACAATAAAAAATTTTAGAAAACAATTTCTAAGGAAAAAAGGATTAAAATGGGCATTTAGAATACCAGTGAATAGGGATCTTTTTCAGGTCTCCCCTTTGATTGAGCAAGAGGACACTCTTTGACCTTTTAGATAGGGAGTCAGAAGTGGGTAGAAGTATTCAGATACTCAAGCTAATATATTAGCTAAATCAGTAAGGTGGAACTCTGGAGATCCTTCCTTGTCTAGTGATCTAAGAGAGGTGGGTTGGAAAAACCAGTAGTTACAGTTCTTAGTGATTAACATGAAAAACCTATATTTTCTAAACATGAGGAAAATACTTGAACCTTTTGAGGTGGGAATATATAGCCTGGTCTTCTCATCCCAGTGTTCAAAATAGTTATGTTCACACTGTCACCTGGCCCCAAAAGAAGTTGATTTCTCTGGTAATGGTTTTCCTTCAGTCTACTGTAATATTCTTTCTTTTTCTGTGTACATTCTGTTTTTCTGTCTTAGGGTGTCAGGATGGATCTTCAGGTACTATAGAAAGATTTATATTGGTTAATGGTCCCATCTGTTTTGCTACCTTTATATACTATCCTCAATCATCTTTCCAGTTCATTTCTAAGCCTTCTTATGCTCCTAAAATTACAAGCAAATCGAAGTAGCCAGAAAACAAATTTTTAGGCTGGAGAAAATCTTGTTATAGCAACATTCATTACACAGATGAGTTAGGGAAACGTTTTGTGCAGTAGTTAAAACATTAGTTCTAAACTGCTGATGTGAGATTCAGTTTTCGACTGACTACATCAATACTTTGGTGAGCTTCAATTACATAGATATGGGGTGGAACTCAACCATATTTATATTTTAAGTGCTTTCCCCAAGTTTCAGGACAATTTATTGAAAAAAACCTCAAATTTTTGGCATCAGGTAAAGAGAAAAAAGAAAGAAAAGAAACAAGTGGTTTTGGAGACTGGTGACAGTATTAGTTACACTGGATTAGGCAGACTATTTGATGCAGAGGACTATATAAATTAAGTATCTGACTCTGGACTGTTCACTTCATTGAATCATAATTTCTTTTTTATTATTTGAGACTAGGTCTTGCTATTTTGCCCAGGGAACCTCAGGCTCACTTTGCCTGGGGTACCACAGATTCAAGCGATCCCCAGCCTCAGCTACCTAGGTAGCTGGAATTACAGGCACGTGCCACCATGCCCAGCTATTTTTTGGGACTAGGTGTCCCTATGTTGCCCCAGGCGGGTCTCGAACCCACAGACTCAAGCAATTCCTAGTTCCCACCTCACTTCATAAACTGAGATAAAAGGCATGCACCACCATGCATCATAATTTCTTAATCATAATTTCTTAATTGACCAACTTGAAATACTTTGCCTACTGAATTGAGAGATGCTTTATTTGTAGGATATAGGAAGCTTTGAATAAGGAAGATCCTTTTGAGTTGAGAGATTTCTCAAATCATTGATTTCAGTTGTGAAACCTCATCCTCCCATATCTAAATAGTCATTTTCCAGATACTGCTTGGAGACTTGGTTTTTGTAATGTAGTCTGCTGGCATTTACATTATAAATAAGATAGATAGACTGCTTTTAATAGATTACAGTGTGGAGAAGAAAGCGTTTAAATGATACTCTATTTGGTTGCCTTTTTTCTTCCATCTCCCAGAAGGACTTCCTTTCTCCCCTGCTACTCATTTCTGTTTTATTAGTCTACCTTTCTTTCCAGGACTGACTTTGAAGAACTATCTGACTTCCCCAAATTTCTCTGAAAATTAAGTACACAGACATCTTTGATGGGAAGTTAAATGCTATTAATTAGATGTATTTGAACAAGATTCACATATAAGAAATTTTTTTCTGGACATGAAAGAGGGCTTGGGGTTATTTTTTGTTTGTCTTCGATTTGTCTGTTGTTTACATGTCTATACCAAAGTTATTTGGTATTATATTTTATTCCTCCATATGTGCATATGCCTTTACCAAGCCTCCTGTACCATTGCTATACCCTCTTCCTTTTTGTACACTATCTCCCATTGCCTTTCTCTTTTGTAACCGGTATATTTTTAACAAAGAATTTTTTCTGTGCCTTGCCTTTTTTTATTATTTGTATTCCACAGATAAGTGAAATCATCTGATATCAATCCTTTGCTTTATTCATTTATTTTAACTTTTGTTCTAAAAGATACTATTTTTAGTTTGGCTTTTTTTCCTAATCATTGGACACATAAGTTGGTTCCATGAAAGTGCTGTTATAAACATTTTTTTTTCCTAATATTATTTATTTTGTTCTTTAGGTGACAACCTCTGTAAGTGGTTTTTGGTATACCTTCCCCTTCCTCCTCCCTCTGGTGCCCCTTCCATTCTCTCAAACCCCACTCTTCATTGTTTACTAGTTGTGCTAAGTCCATTAGTCTCTTTCCTGTGGCAGGGTGAGGGACTGCGTTGTTGGAATCAGGCAAGCCTTGCTGGTAGGTTTTCTGTCTTCAGTTTGCGTTGGGTTTTCTTGCTGCAGGCCATCTTCTCCAATCCCATCTCTGCTGCTTTGCTGCATTACTTTATGGCCCTGGTGACAGATTTAGGAACACTAGCCTCCAGCTAGTGTTGGTGAAGAAGTTTCTCTGTGAACACAGGCATCTGTGAATGGCCTTTGTAGATCATCTCCTCTGCCTCTGTTTGCAGTTTTGAAGTGGGGCCGATTACCCCATCTTTGGTCTTCCTCTCCTCTCCTGTAGTATGGGGAGGAGGTGTTGCTATCCTAGAAGGCATCTCCGATATGAGGTCCCGGGTCTTCCCAGCCAGGTGAGCGCATAGGTGCACGTTGTGACATCGTGTCTGCAGTTGTTTTTCTTGTCTTGCATACACTGGTTCTCTCAGTTGTCCATCTGCTGTGTCCAGCTCAGGCTTGTGGGCTGGATTTTTGCATGTTCATCTGCTGTGTCCAGCTCAGACTTGTGGGCTGGATTTTTGCATGATCCTTACCCATTATGAACATATTTTTATATTAGGTGTTTTCATACTCTTTTGGTATGTTCCTAGCAAAGGTATTGTGGGATCATATGGGATTTTCATTTATATTTTTTAAAATATCTCTACCATTTTCTGTACAGGCTGCACCAAATTACTTCCTACCAATGGATAGGCGTTGCTTTTTCTCCACATCCTCACCAACATTTGTTGTTTCCATTCTTTTTGAGATAGGCTGTTCTCACAGGAGTGAGTTGATAATGAATTGTGAATTTTATTTGTATTACCCTTATAATAAGTAATGTTGAACAGTTGTTCTTGTGCCTATAGACCATCTGGATGTCTACTTAGATCTTTTGCTCATTTTTAGATTGGGTTTTTGTTGTTGACTTGTATAAGTACTTAATATATTTTGGAAATTGACCCCTTGTCAGATGTGTAATATGCAGGTATCTTCTCCCAGTCCATAGGTTGTTACTTTTGTTTTTGTGGTGGTTTCAAGTGTTTTTGTGCTTTTAGTGTTTTGTTTGTTTTTTTAAGAGACTAGGTCTCTATGTTTTTTAATAGAATAGGTTGTCTCAAATCCCCGGACTCAAGCGATCCCCAGCCTCTTGCCTCCCAATGCTAGGATAACAGGCATGGCTAGAGTTAGATTTTTTTGAGATTTTTCTTGTTTTTCCTCTTTTTAATACAGATTTGTATTATATTGCTCCAAACTTCTCATAATACCACTTCTGGCACATTTCATAGGATTGGTTAGCTCCTCTCATATTCATCAGTCTCCAGAAACATTTTAACTTCAGCAATTTAAGAATTATTCAGAAGCATTTTTTAAAATTTCCATGTTTTGGTCTAGTTTGGGATTCTTTTTGTGGCTAATTTCTAACTTTACACTCTAGTGATCTGAGGTGTTTGATACCGTTTATTTCCATATATTTTCTGAGACATGTTTTGTGTCTCAGCATATGGTCTCTTTTTGAGGCTGTTTCATAGCTACTTGAAAAGGATGTGTGTTCATTTCTTTTGGTATGGAAAGTTCTGTAAATGTATACTAAAATAATGGATTTCAGGGAGCTTAGCAGATCCTCTTAGCTTGATATCATTTCACCTCCCCATGGTCCACTTACTGGATCACATCTGATAGCTTTGAAATCTTTGCATGAAGACAGAGTGAATAAACCTTAATCTTTAGGATTCTTTTAAGGATATACTAGTTCCTTAGGTCTCTAGTGAAATGCTTCTTTGACTAAAAGTATTCTAAAGGAACATCTCTTGCTGTTAATGCTATATCTTTTTTATGTAATATAATAAGCTGAAACTATCCTCCCCCTTCTTTATTTCCTGCCACCCATTTTTATTCCTTCTTGTCCTCTTGTCCTTTCATAGCTATGAATTGCTTTCTTTGTTGTATGTGAGACACTACCTTCTACATTAGAAATAATAAAACTTTGAATGTTGAACCTTAGCAATAGACTTGGTGTTAAGATACAGGAGAAAGTAGGTCACAGTCTCTATTTTCAAACCATTATAATCTGGTGGGACAAATATATATGCAAGGAATTATATGTAATGATACATTGTATAAAGTGAGTATAATTAAAATATTATGGGTGCCCAACAGAAGAGGTTAGTAGGTTTATAGGCTAATAGGTTGACATGATGGGGAGGTTCAGAAACTTTCTTAAAAGTTAATTGTTTAAAAATTATTGGAGAACCAGTTGAGAGTACTTATATAGTTCTTGTTATTATACTTGGCACATCATACCAGAGCTGACTAACTGCACTCCCCTGCCAGAATTTTAAAGCATAAAAATAGTCAGGCCTGCTTGTAGCCTACCAGTTGGTAAAAATGGTATCATTTTTCCCTTTTGACCTTAAAGTTTTGTTTTAGTTAGAGCAGCCCTTGAGGTTGTTCACATCTGAAATGACAGCTCACACCTTTTCATATTTTAACATCTCACTTTTCTACAGTTGTAACTGGGAGCTTTCATTCTTTTAAAGCCTTTTTATTAAAGGATTGCAAAGGATAGAAAATACGCCTTGACAGTAAAGTTGGAAAGTGGCACTAGTAGTTCCTTGATGAAATCTTTTTTGACTACTCTGTATGACATACTTTGGAGGTTTAGTATGAAATAAGCCACTTATGAATGATAAGCCAACCCAGTCTGAAAGGTTAATAATACAAATGATGTCATGATACAAACAATACTCAGTATCTAACTTTTGATTTGAGAGTGTTTCATAAATTGGTTTAGCCATTTCATTTGTTAAGATATTACTAGGTCCTATGTGAGTCTGGAATATACTTATTGATTTGCTCTGAGCCAATTACTTTGCAGTGTGCTTCAGTTTTATGAGTCTTTACCATTTCAAAACATGACAGTCATGGCTAGGTCTTCTAAAAGCTTAATAAATGTAAATATAAACAATTATTCCCAGATTAAAATTGTTCTTAATACTACTGTTTTGATTTTCTATTTTGGAAAGTAGGTATTCCTCATGTCTTACATAATACTATGCAAGTATAGGCCACCTAACCTTAGGATTCAGTCACCCAGAAGATAAATTCCAAGCATAATATTATGTTAACTAGAAAGTTATTATTAGATATTTTCTTTAAGATATGCAGTTATTGCCAGGTGTGCTGGCACACGCCTGTTGTCCAAGCACTGGGAGAAAAGAGATTTGGGATTGCTTGAGTTCGTGAGTTTGAGACTACCCAAGGCAACACAGTGAGACCTGGTCTCGAAAAAGCAGCTGGGTGCCATGGCCTTTAATCCCAGCTACCTGGGAGGCTGAGGCTGGGGGTCGCTTGAATCTGCAGTACCCCAGGCAGAGTCTGCAGTGCTCTGGGCACCATAGTGAGACCCAGTCTCCAAAAAGAAGAAGAAGAAATACAGTTACTATAGTCTTTGATATTTACACCTTTCATTCTCCTTTCCCAGTGACTGACTATAAGGCAATGAGAGGACAGGTCATCCTGCCTGTATAGATCAGAAAATTGTACTTGCAAACTCAGTTAGCTCTGAAAACCGCCATTTGTTCAGTTGGTATGCTGTCTTAGCTAGATACCAAACCCATATTACAAAAGGGTAAGTCCCTAAACCCTTATTTAGATCCCAGGTCCATATAGTAGACTTGGAAGGTAATTGTTAAATCCTCTTAGCAGTTATATTACCTCATGATAGAATGACAGAATCTACTATTGCTATATTATGTATGAATAACCTAAAACTGATTTAGTAACTCTGTATCTGTTCAATTTAATTAAATGCTGTTTGTTTTCCTGACTTTTTCTGCTATTTATGTCTACAGAACCAGAGTCCAGAGGTGGAACAATTAGGGAGGGTTGTGGAACTGGACAGTGACATGGTAGATATCACCCAGGAGCCAGTTTTGGATTCCATGTTAGAAGAGAGCATGCCTGATGATCAGGAACCTGTGTCTGCCTCAACACACATTGCATCTTCATTGGGAATTAACCCACATGTCTTACAGGTGAAGTTCTAACCCTTTCTGTAGCAAGAAGTCAAACTAAGATTTTTATCTTATGGCTGACATCAGTCCGCTTGATTACTGATTAGGAGTATTAATTGTTCTCTCAAATGAGAAAAGATGGGAACATGACCTTGTTCTCCCATTCAGTAAGGGAAGACTAAAATTGAGAATCAGAAATGGAGTCAATCTCAGTTTTGTAACCGTTACTGTGAATTTAAGCAAGTCATTTAACATCTGTGAGGACTGGTTTTTCTTTTTAAATAATGTTTATTTGAGTTTGGTTCTGAGGGTTTGGAAGGTATTCCACAAAAGTTAAAACAAAAATCTAGAGGCTGAGATTTTTAAGTTCTTTCTTGGCTTGCCCCGGCCTGTACCTTTTGAGATATTACAAGTTTTGCCTTTGTCTTATGTTTGATTTTAAAATTAATTTACTCAGCAAATATGTGAGCAGCTGCTATTTACCAGCTTCTGTGGCAAGACAGTAAATACAAAGATGAGTGTTGTGACTTTTGTTCTTCAGCACATGTTACATATAGAGTCAGTCACACAAATGTTAGTCAAGCTGAAGACACAGCCTTGAGTTAGAGAAATGTATTGGTTGCTGTAAACTACATTTTTCTTCTGTAACCTTTGGATTTGGGGGCACATTTTCATTCTATAGATATTGCTTTTTTAGATCATGAAGGCATCGTTGTTTGCTGATGAAGAAGATGTAGATATGGTCCTGGATCAACGCTTTGGCCGCCTTCCTTCTAAACCAGATACTGCACAAGAAATCTGTTCTCCCAGACTCCCCATTTCAGCATCCCACTCATCAAAATCCCGTTCACTAGGTATTGTGAAAGATGTGTTTTACAAGAAAGCTGCAAAGCCCTGTTTCTCTTGTATTTTGTTCTAGCAAATATCCCCATAAAGGCATAGGACATAAGGATGTTGAACAAATGTACTCTTATAAATAACTGTTATGTGGGATCCGTTTTTAAAAAACCATAATTAGCTTTTTAGTGCAGATGCAAAATTGTGTGGAGAAAAAAGCATTTGTGTTTTGCTTTGGGTTATGTTTTTTGCTTGTGACTCTGGATTGCATAGTTCAGATTTCCTACATTTTAGAAATCACATGTTTGTTTACCAATATAGGGGAGTCAGTAGGTTTGTCCTCCACTCTTTGTGCAGTCCTGACACTATTGCCTTATTGTTTTCCAGGAACAAATATTGCTTCTTATAATACATAAAATTTGTCATATTTTTACTTTTTCCTAAATCTTCCCAAGTTCACTCAGTAGTGATTACACCCAATTTTAAATGTTTACCTTTTTTAATAGACATATAACTATGTGGGATTAGAAATAGACTCTTGATGTCATTGAAGGGCTTAAGCAGATGTAATTTTAAAATATTTTGAAAGCCAGGGGAACTACCAGGAATATTCATATTACCATATACATCAGTGTCTAACTGACGTATAGACAGTAACCTTATAAGATTCAAAAAAGCAAGCGATAATAGCAAAACTGTCCTTCTGAAAGCACATCTGCAATCACAAGATGCATCAGTGTATTTTTGTTTCCTTAAGGTCTCATTGAATAATAAAGTGATAGGAATTTGGGGTTTGACTTTATTGAGTATTTTATATTAACTAAGAAAGGGTTACATTTGGCATTCTTTTGGCTGGGCATGGTGGCTCGTGCCTGTAAGCTTCAGCCTATGAAGCGGCCAGGGCTAGGGATTGCGGTTCGAGTCGCACCTGGGGCCCGTAGCGAGACCTAGTTCCAAAAAAATAGCTGGGCGTGGTCGCATGCACCTGTAATCCCAGCTACCTGGGAAGCTGAGGCTGGGGATGGTTTGAGTCCGTGGTACCCTGGGCAATGAGAGCCTGTGGCTCCACGGGCAATATAGCAAGACCTAGTCTCCAAAAAAAAAAATTTGGCATTCTTTTAAGGGCATGAGCTTAGTTATCAGACTTGTGTCTCAGTCCTTCCACTAAGTAGCTTTCTGGGTTTGAATTAATCACTTATTCAACCCTAGTTTTCCCACCTATAAAATGAACATGGTTACAGTGGTCATCATTTAAAGGTAATGACGATGAAATAAAAGTGTATGCAGGTAACTCAGAAGAGTCTGCAGTTAGCTTTTTAGGTAGTAGTGGTATTTGTTGTTAATGTTATTTTATTACTTAGTCTACGTGGTCATACAATACTTGGCTTGATTTCCTTGTCAAAAAAGTAATTTCTGCAGAATGTGACTTGATTTGCTTCAGATCATCCTGTTTGATTTTAATTAGTTTGATTAGGCTATACTTTCAGCCACACTGTTGTTCAAGAAACAGTAGTGTATGTGTTCTAATAGTCTTTTTTCCTTCCTTATTTTAGTTGGTGGATTACTACAGTCAAAATTTACAAGTGGAACTTTTCTTTCACCAAGTGCCTCTGTGCAAGAATGCCGCACTCCCAGAGCATCATCTTTGATGAATATTCCATCCACATCCCCTTGGTCTGTTCCCCCACCACTGACCTCTGTGTTTACAGTTCCCAGCCCAGCCCCTGAGGTTCAGTTGAAAACAGTGGGTACACGCAGACAACCAGGCCTTGTTCCTCTTGAAAAGTCTGTGACATATGGCAAAGGGAAACTCTTGATGGACATGGCTTTATTTATGGGACGCTCATTTCGGGTTGGTTGGGGCCCCAATTGGACTCTTGCTAATATTGGAGAACAGCTGAGTGGCTCTCACGAACTGGAACATCATCAGATTACTGACTCTTTGGAATATGGATTCCTGCCCAATCCAGTAGCTGTTAAGTCGTGAGTTCGTTTCTTATACTTTTTGAGAAAGACAGCTTGATAGATAAGAAAATAATTTCATCCCTGGTCCCTGTTTTGTGATTGTTCTGTGTATATTTGTAGCACACTCTCAGGTAGCACAAGGTAGTTGTATAATTTAACCTAGAGTGATTAGTAAGAATATATAATACTTTACCTAGTGGTTAGATAACTGAAAAAGTACAAACCCAAAACAGATCCTGCAGCACCCTTGGATTGTCATTCTGTCATGCTTTGTTGTTGTTGTTTTTCCTATTTTTCACTTATATGTGAAAAACTATCATAATTTTTTCATGTACATTATAGTCTCAAACACATTTCCCATTTCATATACTTTGTATACTTTCTAAGATGAATCTGTGAACTATGACTGACCCATACATAGGAATATAAGTTTTTGGAAGTAAGGTTATGATTGATAACTGTGTATGTTTTCTGTTTATATGTCATAAAGTTTACATATATAGTTTACTGGTAGTTATTAGATAATATACATGTAGTTGTTAAGTTATGTAAGATACCTAGCATCTTATTTATTGTAATTGTAACAACGTATGCTGTTTTTACTACAGGGTGGTCACCTATTAGCCTTGGTTTTTGAGATTGACTTTACTCTCCAAGTTAAGAAATTTGGTCCTATATACATCTATGTTAGAAAATATATAACAACAAGAAAGAAATGGTTTAAATTTTTTTTAAGGCTATATATATATATAACATTTTCTGTATGTCTCCACCCAAGGTTTTAAAAATTTAAAAACTAGATTTATTTTTTTTGACCCCCAAATTTGTTTCTGTTGATAAATAATGCAACTCCAGTCATTCAAAAAAATAAAGAAGAATGTTGATCCTGGCTGGGCATGGTGGCGCATGCCTGCAGGTGGCAACCTAGGAAGCCATGGCCAGGGCCAGGGATCGTGGTTCAAGTCCCACCGGGGGCACATCGCGAGACCTAATCCCAAAAAAATAGCTGGGCATGGTGGTGTGTGCTTGTAATTCCAGCTACCTGGGAAGCTGAGGCTAGGGATTGCTTGAGTCTGTGGTACCCTGGACAACATGAGCCTGCGGTTTCATGGGCAAACATAGCGAGACCTAGTCTCCAAAAAAAAAAAAAAAAAAAAAAAAGCTGATCCTGATTATGACATGTCGTATTTTAGAAGTTAACAGTATTTTTAAAAGCTCGATCAAAGTCAGGTTGATGGTACACATTTAATTTACAATTCATTCTTCAGTATTTCTAACCTTACCTTAAAATTTCGATACTTTTCTGACTGTAATTTGAGAAGTTTGGTATCCCAGCTCAGTTTTTGGCCCCTTGGATTTCATAGTATCCAAATCACCCAGAAGCCAGTTTCTGATCTAACTATATTATACTTTCCATTACAACCTGGCATAAGAAAGAATCCTTTGGGTTTTGGATGTATGGGTCAGTAACTTACATAGCAAATAAGTTCATTATACCTTGATATTAGGAAGCATAATTTCTTTCAAGTTATTTTTAAATGTTTTGTATGCTATTTATAATCATAAAAAGAAACAAAAGTTTGATACAAAAATTCTGTCATCTTCATTTTCTATCTTGTTTGTCATTTGCCCTTGTAGCCTAACTGAGTCCCCATTTAAAGTTCACTTGGAAAAACTCAGTTTGAGACACAAGAAGCTGGATGAAGACCAACAGTTATACCAGGCACCTCTGGAACTCAAATTAAAACATAGCACTGTCCATGTGGATGAACTGTGTCCTCTCATTGTCCCCAACCCAGGAGTTGCTGTCATTCATGACTATGCAGATTGGGTTAAGGAAGTACCAGGGGACCTATTGGAATCACAAAGTGAGTATGCACTGTTCTAACCTTTTTTATCCCAAAAGGCGTATTCATAGCACATAGTCACAGGAACATATTCATAGTACTAATTTCTGTATGTCACCATACATAGTAGATTGATGCCTGGGCTTTAATTTGTGTATAGTTTTAAGTTTGATGAACAAAGCCTTACTCAAGAAGAAATTATTATATTTCCTTTCTGTTTTTCTCTTTGCATTGTGGCATGGTAATTAAGAGTGTAGAATTAGACTCTGATTTCTTAGATTCAAATCCTGATTCTGCTACATATTGCCTGTAACTTTGATCTAACCACACTGAACTTGGTAATAGTTCTCTCATATAAAATGAAGATGATAACTACTATATAGTTATTGTGTAGATAAGAGTTGGCTTACTCATTTAGGCTCAGTTGTGAAGTTATACCTATAACAAAAGAGAGTAATAACGCAGAAGCTTTTAAAGCACTTTATTTCTGAAAGTAATTTTTAAACAATTTGATCAAATTATAGAGACTTTTCATTATTATTTGAGATTATATAAGATAAGTAGGCTAGAGGAACTTCTTTAAAGATCAGAGTTAGGGCCGGGCATGGTGGTGCATGTCTGTAGGTGGCAACCTAGGAAGCCACAGCCAGGGCCAGGGATAGCGGTTCGAGTCCCACCAGGGGCACATAGTGAGACCTAGTCCCAAAAAAATAGCTAGGCATGGTGGTGCGCACCTGTAATCCCAGCTGCCTGAGAAGCTGAGGCTGGGGACTGCTTGTGTCTGTGGTTCCATGGGCAAAAATAGCGAGACCTAGTCTCCCCCCCCAAAAAAAAAAAGATCACAGAGTTAGCATTTGTTAGGTAACTACAAATGTACTTATAACATAGAGTGATCTTCTCACTTATATGATGGTTATAGGGAAAAACAAACAAACAAATAAGAAAAAATGAAAACAACAATGGGACTGAACCATGGAGCGAGAGAGGAGGAGGGGGAAGAAGGCAGGGGAAGTGAACAACAGGCCAAACAACCAACAACTGAACATCAACTTAACCAACCAACAATTTGCAGAAAAATGGGAGAAGGAGTGACTGAAGGGGGGATACAGAGGGGAGATATAGAGGGAGGAGGAGGGATCAATTAATGCACAATTGTGACAAATCAATAAAAAATAAAAATTAAAAAAAAAATAAACAGTGATCTTGCAGTTATATCACATACCTCTGGTGTTTGTAAATCACAGCTGAGTAAGGTGGAGACAGGTTTAGGGAAATCAACTTGAGTGATTAATTTGGGGATATTTATATATTCTTCATCACAGCTAGATATATCCTCTGTAGGGTTAAAGATTCTGTGTTATAACTTGATAATATTTTTTCCCTGCCTAGTTGTGAAGCACTGGAGCCTAACATGGACATTATGTGAAGCTCTGTGGGGCCACCTGAAGGAGCTTGATGGCCAGTTGGATGAGCCCAGTGAATATATTCAGATTTTGGAGCGAAGAAGAGCTTTCTCTCGCTGGTTATCGCATACAGCTGCCCCTCAAATTGAGGAGGAAGTCTCCTTAACCCGAAAAGACAACCCTGTGGAAGCTGTCTTCAGCTATCTCTCAGGCAAGAGGATCAGTGAGGCCTGTTCTCTGGCCCAGCAGTCAGGTAGGGTATTTATTCCTTCTCACTATACAGCTTAATTGTTGATTTGCCTTTGTCTTCTGAGTATTAAGAGTAAAACTTGTCCAGGAAGATTGCTGCTTCTTCCAGAATAGGGAACATGTCTTCTAGTTATCTCTTGAGAGCCTTGTACAGTAAATAACATATTAAACCTTACACATTAAAATTGATTCTATATAGTACATATACATTTGTAGTAAGACTAGAAAATTCAGATAAGTAAAAAGCAGTAAATCAAAATCACCACAATCCCCTACAATGAATACATTGTAGACACTTCAGTGTGAAATTTGTACTTAACCTGTTTATTCTTTTAATATATGAAGTATATACAAATATGTGCATGAAACAAGCATGAGTGTAAAATTTCAAAGATGATATTCTGACACATACTCTATTCTTTTCATGTAAGATATTACAAGTGTCCTATATAATATATAGGATGTATGTCATATACATAATATGATTATTGTGTATATGATAGTATATTTGATATCGTGGTCAAATGCTTCTTAGTATTTTATACATACATGTGCCATATTCCTAAGTTCCTTGGCATTAAGATTTTTATTTTAAAGTCGGGCACAATGGCTCATGCCTGTAAGCTTCAGCCTATGAAGCAACTGGGGCTGGGGATCACGGTTCAAGTCCTGCTCAGGGCAACACAGTGAGACCTAGTCCCAAAATATAGCTGGGCATGGTGGCACATGCCTGTAATCCCAGCTACCTGGGAAACTGAGGCTGGGGATTGCTTGAGTCCATGGTACCTCGGGCAACATGAGCCTGCGGTTCCATGGGCAAAAATAGCAAGACCTAGTCTCAGGAAAAAAAAAAAGATTTTTATTTTAACTCTAAGTACTACTTTTAACCTCTGAATATATGTGTTTGCAAATAGATAAATAAAATCTAGTTTAAGATACATACTTGATTTTTTTTTTTTTTTTTAAGAATCTCCCTTACGTATTTGTTCATTTGTAGTTCTTCTTCCACTAATGAGGGGAATTTAACAAGTAATTAATGACTGTCTAGATATAATCTGTAAAAATAAAGTGATAAAATTTGATCCAATCTATATAATTAGATCAACCTTTATTTCTAAGAGCTAAATTTATCTGAAGTCAACTAATGGGAGCCATTACTGGATTTCTTTTTGGAAGATTTGCCCAATTGGGGGAGGGGGTACATGGAAAAAAAATGACAGGAAAAGCAATGATCAGTAGTCAAAATGGCCATTTTTCTCTGCACATTTAACTCAGTGCCTATCATCAGTCTTCATACATTGTGCAGTAAGAACTTATCTTCAGTATTGACTTTCTATAAAGTTACACAGATTACAGATCATTAAAGGGATAATGTTATGCTTACCAACACATATTGGCAGGTCTTATGGAATGCTGTAGTCAGCTCCTTGGGTTTATTCATTCAGAAGTCTACTTTAACAAGGACCTGCCTTTCAGACTTTAGCTTCAACAACCCTGATTTAAGTAATTCATAGTACTACTGGACAGATAATGAAGAGTACACTGAATACTTGGTAAACACTATCTGCAAGTATCGACTGATATCTACCTAACAGGAAAAATGATCTCCAATCAAAAACCTAAGTTTCTGTCTTAAGAAACTAGTCAAAGTAGAGCAAACTAAAACCAAAGGTAGAAAGGAGGAAATTATTATATAAAGACGAGGACACAAATCGGTGAAAACAAACACATAAAAATAGTAGCGAAAACAATAAAACCAAAAGTTCTTTGAAAATACAAGAAAGTTTACAAACCTTTAATTAGATTAACTTAAAAAAAAAAAAAAAGCACAAATTGCCAGAAACAGGTATAAAAGGGAAAAGACAATAGTAACTAAAAATCTTCTCTTGGACCAGTCCATAGTCACGTGTATTCACTGGTTAATGCTATCAGAGATTTAAAGAAGAGATAATATTAATACATAATTTTTCCAGAAAATAGATGAGGAAGCTTTTTCCAATTTTATTATATAAACTTGACATCAGCATAAATGTATTAAATACCTATAGGGAATGACACCATACTTAATGTGATAGACTGATTTCACCCTAAGATTGGGAATACTATTTTGCACAGCATTGTAGTGAACGTTGTAGCCTGTATACACAGTCTAGATAAAGAAGCAAAAGTCCTACAAACTAGAAAGTTATTACTGTCTTTATTCACAGATGTATGATTCTCTGTCTAGATAATCCTAAGGAATGCACAGATAAGATAGTGTCATTGATAAACTCATCAACAAAGTCTCTCAAAAGTAAGAAAATTATTCTATTTACAGTTACTTCAGAAAGAATAAAATACTTAAGGAATAAATGTGACAAAAAATATAAGACTTGTATACTGAAAACTATAAAATATTGCTTGGAAAATAAAATGTCATTGCATGTTCATCTCAATTTCAGCACTATAGATATTTTTGCCTGGTAGTTCTTTTTTGTGGGGGCTGCTGTTGTAAGCACCCCCCCCACACAGGATACTTGTAGCATCCCTACCCTTAACCTACAAGTATCCACTACTCTGTAGTTGGGACAACTAAAAATATCTCCATATTCTTCTCACAAACCTCTTCCCTTTGCAAAGCAGCGGTTGCAGCTTTCCTACCCATCCGTGACTTTACAAGTGCCTCTTTTTCTTTTTCCTTTTCTTAATGTCCTTTTTAAATGTAAAAATAAATAAATAAAAATAAAATATCTCCATATATCGCCAAATAATCTTTTTGGGTAAAACCACCTAGTTTGAAAATCACTTATGAATTGGAAACTAAAGTATTACCAAAATGTCCTCCCAAGGGCCTTGTTTAGGGTAATGGTGGACCTGTCATTGAACTCTGGGTATTATACTATGTATGTGTGTAGTTCAGGTTAAACAGTTTTGAAGAATTTTCTACCCAAATAGGAAATGGTAAGTTTTTGATCACTGTTTTGGCCTTACTGCAGAAAACAATTATAGGTGGTAAGTTCACCCTACTTAACAACCAGAAAAAATAAGATAATGCCCCCAAGTATTTGCCCAAGTCTGTAAATCCTCAATAATCCCTAGAAAACTTTTATTCCTCTTATAGGTGATCATCGCCTTGCCCTTCTTTTATCTCAGCTGGTGGGTAGCCAGTCAGTCCGTGAGCTGCTTACCATGCAGCTGGTAGATTGGCATCAACTCCAGGCTGACTGCTTTATCCAAGATGAGAGATTGCGCATCTATGCCCTGTTGGCTGGAAAACCGGTACTTTTACTCTTTTTAAAATTGAGGTTTTTTTTCTCTTATTTTAGTAAGTGTTGAGAATTCTTTATATGTGTTTAGGATACATCAGATTTTTCATTGTATATATGAGGTGCAAGTATCTTTTCTCAATCTGTGGGTTACATTTTCATTATCTTAATACCTGTTCAATAAGCAATCATTTTAGTCTGTTCAATGCTCATAACTAAGCAACGTATTTATTTTTAAAGGAAATATTTTCAGTTATAAAGGTCAAGCGTATGCAGTATAAAAAACAAATTATATGGAAACTAAAATATTAAAATTCATCATATCCCATGGCATAGTTTCTAATAAATAACATGATAAAAATAATTTGTTGTCTCCATAGTCTTCTCTACCCTAACATTTTTTAAATTGAAATAAATGTACATTATAACATGTTTTGAGTATTCATTGTTGAGGGTCAGCATATATTTATACAGCATATATTTATAAATATATTTATATATTAAGTTCACTACTAAAGTACAAGCTTTATCCTTCAAAGACCGTTGTTCCCCTTTTCCTAATTTATCCACCCTTTCCTCCCTTCCCTCTGGTAACAACTAGTTGGTCTTAACATCAAGTTTATTTTTGTTTTAGTCAGTTCATTTGTTTTCTGTTTGTCATTTTATTAAAGTCAGTTTCTAGAAATGACATAGCTTGTCAGAATGTACATACATCTTAAAGTTTTGTATGCTGGCAACTGTTGGCAGTTTACTACTCTTTGCTCAGTGGTTCTCATCTCAGAGCACTGATTGTCTAAATCTACCCTCTTACCTATCATCAAGGGACTTTGTTATATCTG
The DNA here is from genome assembly GCA_004024945.1 of Uropsilus gracilis. Taxonomy (NCBI): domain Eukaryota; kingdom Metazoa; phylum Chordata; class Mammalia; order Eulipotyphla; family Talpidae; genus Uropsilus; species Uropsilus gracilis. Next base: position 58,924 of record PVHY01005286.1, read on the forward strand.
GATCATTAATGCTGCTTTCTAAATCGCTTAAAATACTATTTGAGTAAGTGAATAGCTTGCAGACCTGGGCAGTAATAAGTTTAACGTATAGTTGTGATGATGATTTTGTCTCCTGCAGGTGTGGCAACTCTCAGAACAAAAACAAGTCAATGTGTGTTCTCAGTTAGACTGGAAACGTTCCCTGGCCATCCATCTTTGGTATTTGCTTCCACCAACAGCTTCCATTTCCAGGGCACTCAGCATGTATGAAGAAGCATTTCAGGTATGTGTGCCCAATAGAACCAAGGAAGAATCCTTATGTGAGTTTTTTAAAGTATCATACAATCGAAACAGACCCAGGTAAATTGATAGGAAACTTCCTTTTCTCCTGCTTTCAGATGATGGGGCTACTCTAAAATTTCTCAGGTATTTGTATTTTATTTAATATGATGAGTTTCCATAATTGACTCTATGGCTTGAATTTTTTGTTTTTGTTTTTGTTTGTTTTTTGAGACTAGGTCTCGCTATGTTGCCTCGGGTAGTCCCAATGCTGCGGACTCAAGCGATCCCCAGCCTACCTCCCATGTAGTTGGGATTATAGGCGCATGCCACCATGCCTGACTGCCTTTTCGAGACCAGGTCTCGCTTTGTTGCCCAGGGTAGTCCCAAACCCGTGAACTCAAAAGATCCCTGGCCTCTTGCCTCCCAGCGCTTGGATTACAGGCACGTGCCACCACACCCGGCTTTATGACTGTTTTTCTGTTCCCAAAATCAGAGGGTTTTTCTTCATTCCTAACGTTCTCTTATTCCTTTGAGATTTCCCTGACATTTGATCTGAACTCATGTCTAGTCATGTTAAAGTTAAAAGCTTTTTTTAGCTGTCTTCAATTTTTTTTGTCTTTATTGTCTTTTATGTAATTTGTCAGAATAATTGGTCGGGAAAAAGAATATTAAAGAAAATTAGTGTAGAAAAATTGTGGCAAGAAAAGGAAATGGAGGATTGATGAGAGCTGTCTAAAGTCTTTCCCAATCCACTGAAGACTGGGAATGTTACTGATCAAAATAAGCCTAAAATTCTTGACCCATTTTTTAGGGTTTTGCTTCAGTTGTAATACAAATGTCTAAGTAATTGAGACATTATAGCATCTAGTGAAACACCACCAAATGATTTGTGGTTTTATCTAATTCTTCCCTTCAGAATACCTCTGAGGGTGACAGATATGCCTGCTCCCCACTTCCTTCATACCTGGAGGGCTCTGGCTGTGTGATAGAGGAGGAGCAAGACTCAAGGAGACCACTTCAAGATGTCTGCTTTCACCTTTTAAAACTCTACAGTGACAGGTAAATCACAGTCATGTGTTGTAATCATTTGAGGACTCCACAAGATCAAGGGAGTCCCTTCCTCAGGCCTTTGCCTTTCACATGCCACCAAATTGCCATTAAGTCCACATAAATTAGCAGAATATAACTTATACTATAGTACAAAGAGCTAGGGCACTAGAGTAAGAAATCTAAAAATTATTTTAATCACCTTTTGTTTAAATGTAACCATGATCACAATCAAGATAGCATTTTGGTCACTCTCCAAAAGTTTTAAAGAGCAGTTCCCAAGAGTCTATCAAGGATTTTAAGTGAGGGCTTAGTACACTGAATGACTTTCTGTTGCTGTAGATAGTTTTGCTGATCTAGATTTTTATGTAATTGAGATTGTTTTGTATATTATCTTTTGTGCTGACTCACTCAGAATACATTTGAGATTTATCCATGTATATCAAAAGCATATGCTTTGTTTCTGTATAATCTAATAACCTAATAATTTTTGATAGGTTTTCTTGTTTGAGGCTTTATGAATAAAACTGCTATGAATATTTGTATTCAGAAGTTTTGTTATCATTTTACATTTCCACTAAGATTCCAGTTGCTCAATATCCTCTCCAAAATTTTGTATATCAAGTTTTAAAAATTTGGCCATTCTAGCAATCATATGGTGTTATCTTTGTGTGTATGAGTGTTTAGTAAGAAGTGATTTATTTACCCTATAAGAATACAGTGATACATTGTTATCAGATCTTAATGAATTAGTAGGAACTATCTTGGAACCACTTTTTTTTTTTTTGAGACTAGGTCTCGCTATTTTTGCCTGTGGAACTGCAGGCTCTCGTTGCCCAGGGTACCACAAACTCAAGCAATCCCCAGCCTCAGCTTCCCAGGTAGCTGGGATTACAGGCCGCGCGCCACCACACCCAGCTATTTTTTTGGAACTAGGTCTCGCTACGTGCCCCAGGCGGGACTTGAACCGTGATTCCTAGCCCTGGCCGCTTCATAGGCTGAAACTTACAGGCACGAGCCACCATGCCCGGCCTTAGAACCACCTTTTTACTATTGAGAGCTTGTCTGGAGGTTCTAGCAGGGGAGCACAGCTACTCGTATACCCTCGTATACCCTCGACGGAAGCCGTCTCTATTCAGGGAAGGCCGTCCTCTTCGACCCAGCGGCAGCTCCGGGAGGGACACACATGGAGCAGTGAGAGAGGAAGGAGGCACCCGCCTAGCCAGCCAGATCTGCCGAATCCATCCTGGCAATCAATGGGTGACATGTCGCAGCCAGATCGCCCTCACATCCGACCTTTTTACTATTAAAACACTGAGGAGTTTTCTGTCATCAGCTAATAACTGTTGTATTGTTTAAGTTTTTCAAATTACTTTTAAGTATAGAGTATTTAATTATATAGAGTGGTGTAGTTTTCATTGTGATTTTAAGTATACATAACTAAAATTCTGTTTTAATTTGTATTTCTCTTATACCTAGTGCTTACCTTTATTTCCCATGTTTTTACTTACCATATATATATATATATATACACACACACACACACACACACACACACACATATATGTAGAGCTTCTTGATATCTGTGTGTGTGTGTGGATATATATGTAGCTAGATAGGTAGATATAGCTTCCTTATTGAAATATCCTTTCAAATAATGTTGCCATTTTTTAAAATACCATTGTGTTATTGTATAATAGTTTTTTATATTTTCTGGATGTGAGTCCTTTATTGTTAATATAGCCTTGTAATCAATCTCTCACTATAAGAAATTTCTGAGTTACAAAGTAATGTCTTTCATAAGAACTTTTGAAGTTTTCTATTGAAACAATTTTGATAATTTGTTTTTTCTAAGGAATTCATTTCACCAAAGTCACCAAACTTACTGATAATAACGTTATAGCATATCTTTTCACGTGTCTTTTATACTTTTTATTCTTTAATATCTGTAGGATCTGTAATTATATCTGTCTGATATTGGTAATCTGTGTTTTTTTTTTTTTCTTGATTAGTCAGTCTACCTCTACCTTCAGTTTCATTGGTTATCTATATTATTTATTCATCCACCTCAAAAAAGTTTGTAAACCTAAAAGTCAAGCTGAAAGCACTAATTTTCTGGAAGAAATATAAGTAAGACCTTTGTAAGTTTGGGTTAAGCAAAGATTTCTTCTCAGGTAGCAAATACCTAATCCATTTAAAAAAAATTGTAAATTGAGTACAACAAAATTAAAGCTATTGCTCACTAAACACCTGGTAAGAGAATAAAAAGACAAGCTACAGGCCGAGAAAAGACTTTTGCAGTGCATATGTATGATGAAATACTTGTAACATATAAAGAATTCTTAAAAAAAAAAAAAAAAAAGAATTTGCTTCATAGACTGTTTGGCAGTTTTCTTTCTCAATTTTTTGGAAAAACTTTAGTAGTGCATGTGTTATTACTACTCTTTGCATGTCTGGTAGAATTCATTTGTGAAGCCATCTGGTCCTGGGCTTTTGTTTTTAGGTAGAGTTTTGATGACTGCTTCAATTTTGCTGCTAGTGATTGCTTTGTTTTAAGTTTTCTACTTCTTTATTTAGTTTTGGGTGGTTATTTCTTTCCAGGAATCTGGTTTTGGGTGGTTATTTCTTTCCAGGTATCTGTCCATCTCATCCAGGTTGTTGTATTTGTTTGCATATAGGTGTTCATAGTAATCTCTGATTATCCTTTGGATTTCTGATGTGTCTGTTGCAATTTATCCTCTTTAATTTGTAATCCTGCTTATTTGAGTGTTCTCCTTTGTGAGGTTTGCAGGGGGGTTATCAGTTTTATTTATTTTTTCAAAGAACCAACTTTTAGTTTTGTTGATTTTCTCAATAGTTTTTTTGCTAGATTGCTTACTTCTGCTTTTATTTTTATTATTTCTTGTCTTCTGCTGGGTTTTGGGTTTTTTTTGTTGTTGTTCTTTTTCTAGTTCATCGAGTTGGGAGATTAGGTTATCTCTTTGGTTGGTTTCTTGCTTTTTGATATGAGGCTGTATTGCTATGAACCTTCCTCTTTAAAATGCTTTTACTGAGTACCAGACATTTTGGGGTGTTATGTCTTGTCATTTGTTCAAAGAAGGTTTTAATTTCTTCTTTAATTTCCTCAGTTACCCACTCTTCATTTAGTAACACGTTATTCGGTCTCCATGTGTTGGGAATCTTTGTTGATGTTTTCTTTCTTAATCTTTTGCATTTCTTCTTCTAACTTGTTCCGTTTCTCTGCCATGCTCACTTCTTTTTCTTTATGTTTTTCTAAGTCTTCCCTTAGCTCTTTGTATGCTTGTAACATGCATAGGTTCAATTCCTTGTCTGGGAGGTAGCACATTTCTTTTTTTTTTTTTTTTTTTTAATACTAGGTCTTGCTATTTTTGCCTGTGGAACCGCAGGCTCTCGTTGCCCAGGGCACCACAGACTCAAGCAATCCCCAGCCTCAGCTTCCCAGGTAGCTGGGATTACAGGCGCGCACCACCACGCCCAGCTATTTTTTTGGAACTAGGTCTCGCTACGGGCCCCAGGCGGGACTCGAACTGCAATCCCTAGTCCCGACCGCTTCATAGGCTGAAGCTTACAAGCACGAGCCACCGTGCCCGGCCGGTAGCACATTTCTTCGATGTTAATATTTGTTGGTTTCTAGAGTTTGTCTTTCCTTTGATGGTGTATTGGTTTCTCTGGGGCTTTCTGGGTGTTTGCCTTTTTCCTCTTTCCTGTGCTTTGCTTTTGGACTTCTTCCATGTATTGAGCACCTATGGCTTTAGTATTTCCTGGCATGATGATTGGAGTCTTCTAGTAGTTTGTAGTTGATTATACCTTTGTGTTTATGTAGCTGAGGTAATTCTTTTGTTTCCTTTGGCTGATTTGGGTGGGTGGTTCCTTTTTCCTGAAAGTATGTGATAGATAGATTGTGGTTGCTATGGTATACTTTGTCTTCTTTTCTGTAATTTTTGCCTTTTAGGCTATGTGGACAACACGTCAATTCTGCATTCCCCTAAGAGGGGCTCTGGTTAGTAGGTGCTGTAGAGCTTCTTCTGTGGTTCTTTATGGAAGAGGAGTATAGGTGTCTTTTGTTGTTGTTCTTTTTGTTTTTAGTCTTCTGTTGGGTTATTTTGTCTGTGCCAGGGCCGGGAAGTGGTCCCAGGGCTTCAGGTCTCTCTTGGGGTCACTAGGCTGCGGCGCGAAGCCCCGCCCCCACCTGGGGTCTGGATTGCAGTTGGTGCCTTCCTGACTGGTTGGGGCCTTTTTCCTCCCTGCCGAGCAGTCTCTGGGTCACGCCCACTCACCTGTTTGCTGGGGCCACGGAGACGTGATGCTCCCCTTTTGCTTGCAGAGCCGCAGGGACCTTGCTTCAGGTCTCTCAGGGTAGCTAGGATGCATTGCAAAGCCACAACATGGAAATTTTAATGAAAGCTATACAGTCTCTGTTTCTTCCCGTATATGTTCTATATAGATAATATTACCAAAATTAATTTGTAAATGGATTTTATTTAATCTGTAGGCACGTAAATTATCTCTTAAAACTCCAAAATAAGAAAAATTAACCGAAATGTTTTTCAGGTTAACCTGATCTAAGATAATTTTTGATAAAATGAAAGCTAGCTTAAAATTTGGTGTTTTGATTTGAAACAAATCTGTCTCAAGAGTTATAGTACTAGCCAGGTGCGGTGGTGCATGCCTGTAATCCCAGCTACCTGGGAGACTGAGGCTAGGGATCGCTTGAGTCTGAGGGTTTGGGACTACCCCAGGCAACAAAGTGAGACCTAGTCTCTTTTTAAAAAAGGTTATAATACCAAGTATAACACTTTGTCTTTGTGACTAATATCAACAGTCAAAAGAAGGGGAGAATGTACTCCTAAGATTTTGGGCTTCCTTTGCGAGAAGAAAATAACCTGATGAACCTCCATGTAACAGCAGCTTTTGGTAGTGTACTTAGAGCTCTACACATCAGCCAGTGGCCTAAACTCAGAGGGTTTGACTGACAGTTATCAAGAGCCTTTGGTGTTGAATTGTTCTAGAAAAATTAGAATTTTGGAATTCTGGCCGGGCACGTTGGCTCGTGCCTGTAAGCTTCAGCCTATGAAGCGGCCGGGGCTAGGGATCGCGGTTCGAGTCCCACCTGGGGCCCGTAGCGAGACCTAGTTCCAAAAAAAATAGCTGGGCCTGGTGGTGCGTGCCTGTAATCCCAGCTACCTGGGAAGCTGAGGCTGAGGATTGCTTGAGTCCGTGGTACACCGGGCAATGAGAGCCTGTGGTTCCATGGGCAAAATAGCGAGACCTAGTCTCAAAAAAAAAATTTTTGGAATTTAAAAAGAATGGGAAGCCAAGAGATGGCCCAATTTGTCATATTCTTATGTGCCACTACAAAAAATACAGGGATGCTCTTTTTAAAAACAAAAACAAAAAACTTCTTTAACATGTTTGATTTGAGAAACTGCATAGTACAATGAAGGAAAAATACCTTGTTTGTTAGTAAGTACTATAATCTGAGTGAACTTAGAAGTGCATTTGTTTAACACAGTCTTAGAAGAAGACTTAGGAAATCTATAATGCTTTGCTCCTTTGACCTATTTAATGCAGGTAGTCTGCCTGATGGATATGATAACACTTAGTATTTCCTTCTTTGCAGACATTATGATCTCAACCAACTGCTGGAGCCACGAAGCATAACAGCAGATCCTTTGGACTACCGCTTAAGTTGGCACTTATGGGAGGTGCTCCGGGCTCTTAACTACACTCATCTCTCAGAGCAGTGTGAAGGTGTCCTGCAGGCCAGTTATGCTGGCCAACTGGAAAGCGAAGGGCTCTGGGAGTGGGCCATCTTTGTTCTCCTACATATTGACAACTCAAGGTGAGTAATAAGCCATTGAACCCACTAGGTACATCTGATACTACTGATCAGTGCCAAAGAAATCAGTCGGTTAGAGTTCAGTTCAGCAACTGTGTTTAGAATGTATTTTAGGTCCAGCTGTGTGATAAATTTTAAGATATCTCAACCTACAGTTCCTGTATGTCTGTCTTTTCATGTGAACAAATTAGGAATAAGATTGCCTATTTTAAATTTCATTTTATGCTATTTATCATAAAAACTCTCCATAAGAGGAAAGGAAAGGATATACCTGAATGAGGAAATCCCACTAACTTAGGTGCACAGATTCAGTGGAATATGTTATATTTAGAATTATGCAGAAATAGTATTGGTTGAACTGCCTCAGTGTATCCAAGAAGTGATGTGATAGCAGGGAGGATCCTGTTTTCTCTCTCTCTTTTGACTTTTTTCCTCTTTTTTACTCCTCCCTACCCCTCAAGTTTTATTATATTACATTTACCAATACAACCTTGCTTACATATATAATGTTTTGGTTTTTTGTCCTAAAAGAGAACCTGAAAGATGTCTTTTCTTCATGGTGCATATGAGATAAAGGTGGAGGTGTCTTGTTAAAGGCAGTGGCATTACAATAATAACAAAACCAAACATTTATGTAGTACTTGGTTATATAGTGCTTTCAGATGTTTATACTCTATTGTTGTACTTTACATGTATTAAGTCATTTAATACCAGTAATGAACAGATGAGAGACATTTACTGTCATCTGTTTTATAGATAAGCAATCCAAGGCATAGAAAGATTAAGTAACTTGTTCAAGCTCTTAGTAAATTGCAGGGTGCGGCTTTTAGCATAAGACAGCCAGTCTACTCTCTTACTCATGGTGCTAGGCTAGCTGTCATGTTGTATGTTATGGAAAGAAGTTGAGTTTTGTAGTTAGACCTACCTAAATTCTGTATCCACCAGGTAATCATTTTGATGTAGGGTAAAGCTTGTTCATTGTTCATTTTACTTTGGGTAATGATATTCTCCAAGCCTTTCTTTGGGTAATGATATTCTCCAAGCATTTTTTTTTTTTTTTTTTTTTTAAGACTAGGTCTCTCTGTTTTTGCCCATGGAACTGCAGGCTCATGTTGTCTGGAGTACCACAAACTCAAGCAATCCCCAGCCTCAGCTTCCCAGGTAGCTGGGATTACAGGCATGTGCCACCATCCCAACTATTTTTTGGGACTAGGTCTCGCTGTGTTGCCCCGAGTGGGACTCGAACCACGATCCCTAGCCCCAGCCGCTTCATAGACTGAAGCTTACAGGCATGAGCCACCATGCCCGGCTTTTTTTTTTTTTTTTTTTTTAATTCTCAAAAGTGATAGTGGTTTAGATTAAAGGAGTAAACGTGTAAAATATCTTGCACAGCCTTCATTTAAGAAGTTTTATTTTCTTCCTCCTTATAGTAAGCAGGACTCTTCCTTTGAATATTTTTTAAAATATACTCATGGGGAATTTCACATAGTGAAAGGCTGACTAGTTGGAGGACTGATGATTCAGAGTTGTTTGTAGGAAAGTAGATCCGGGGGGCATGGGGCAGGCTAGGAGTCCTTGAAAAGCTTAGGAGTTCAGAAAAGTATCCAAGACAAGATTACTTTTGATCTGAAATGAAAATGCCTGGACCTTTGGCCCAGAAAAGAATTCTTAGGAGCCTTGAGAGTAGAAAGAGTAAATTTAGCTTGAATCTAGATATGGAGAGAAAATGAATTAGGAATACTAACAGCTTTGAGATGGGGGATGGGGGGTGTGCAGGAAGGAAGTACCTAAAGGGAAGTGTTTGGGAATAAACTGCAGAGGACTACTCTACAGAGTATAGATTTACCCCTTCCCTACAATCTTTGATCCTCTGATGCTAGAGGGGAAAATAAAATAGAGATTCTAACTAAGGGAAGCCATTTCTAGGTAGTGGGCAATTTTTTTTCAGACTTCTTTGACTGTGAAAATATAATGTGTTTACTTTCTATTCTTTCATTTAAAAATAAATGCTACTGTGATGTCTTTTGACATTTGGTTGATTGAAGTTTGAAGTGATCTACTTAAGGTCAAAACTTGCAATTTAGGAAAATATGCCAAGAGCCACTCTGAACTATCCAGAGCAACCTTCTCCATCACTGAAGATGAGATTTATCCCAATTTTTTTTTTAACAGTATGCGTGAGAAGGCTGTCCGAGAGCTGCTTACACGACACTGCCAACTATTGGAAACTCCTGAATCTTGGGCTAAGGAGACTTTTCTGACACAGAAGCTTTGTGTTCCTGCTGAATGGATTCATGAGGCTAAAGCTGTGCGAGCACACATGGAATCTGACAAACACTTGGAGGCCCTCTATTTATTTAAAGCTGGGCACTGGAACCGCTGCCATAAACTGATCATCCGGCACTTAGCTTCTGGTGAGTGCTCAGCCGTGGGCTTATGTCTCTTGGAATCACCCCCACTTTTTCTAACCTCTGAACTCCATTGTGATGCCAGAGGTAACACTCAGTGCAGAATGTGACCAATTTGAATCAAATCACACTTTGCAAAATCTATGCAGGCCTGAAGAAGAAGGTGGAGAGTAAGAGTAAGGGGTATATAGCAGTATTGTATTGTTTTGTTTTGTTTTGAGAGTAGGTCTCGCTATTTTTGCCCGTGGAACCACAGGCTCTCGTTGCCCGGGGTACCACGGACTCAAGCAATCCTCAGCCTCAGCTTCCCAGGTTGCTGGGATTACAGGCGTGCACCACCATACCCAGCTATTTTTTTGGAACTAGGTCTCGCTACAGGCCCCAGGCAGGACTCAAACCAAGATCCCTAGCCTTGGACGCTTCATAGGCTGAAGCTTACAGGCACAAGCCACCGTGCCCAGCCCAAATTTTCTTTTTTTTTTTTTGAGACTAGGTCTCGCTTTTATTGCCCATGGAACCGCAGGCTCTTGTTGCCCGGGGTACCACAGACTCAAGCAATCCCCAGCCTTAGCTTCCCAGGTAGCTGGGATTACAGGCATGCACCACCATGCCCAGCTATTTTTTTTGGAACTAGGTCTCGCTACGGGCCCCAGGCGGGACTCGAACCGCGATCCCTAGCCCCGGCCGCTTCATAGGCTGAAGCTTACAAGCACGAGCCACCGTGCCCGGCCTTTATAGCAGTATTGTTATTTTACCTTTTGATAGGAGTTTTCTTGATACGTACTAATTATGTTGAGCTCTTTGTTTACTTATGGAATTGTTGAACAACAACAGAAATATCTGTTTGGGAAACTGAAACCAAACGAAAATTCTTCACATTTTCCTTTGGAAAATTTCAAAATACTTAAAAATCTTAAGTATGCCAGGCACAGTGGCTCACCCCTTTAATCCCAGCCTTGGGAGGTTGAGGCTAGAAATCACTTGAGTCTGTGGCTTTGAAACTACCCCAGGCTACATAGTGAGACCTAGTCTCAAAAAAATAGCCAAGCATGGTAGCATATGCCTGTCATCCTAGCCTTGGGAGACTGAAGCTAAGGATCACTTGAGTCCACGGGTTTGGGACTACCCTGGGTAACATAGCAAGACCTAGTCTCTTTAAAAAAAAAGTCTTAAGTCTGGCCTACATTATTTCTATGTCCTTCCTATCTTAGTTATTTCTGCCATGGTCTCTTTGTATTTTTGAGAACGATACTCTTGTGCAAAGGTAGTACTCAAACGTTTTGTTTTTTCAGATGCCATCATTAATGAGAACTATGACTATCTGAAGGGATTTTTGGAAGACTTGGCTCCTCCAGAGCGCAGTGGCCTAATCCAGGACTGGGAAACATCTGGTCTTGTTTACTTGGACTATATTCGGGTCATTGAAATGCTCCACCATATACAGCAGGTACCTGAATTCTCTCAATCACAGCTTGGCTTTCCCTTCCGTATCCTCCCTTAAATGACAGAGGCATCAAAAGGCCTGTGCAAGGCCGGGCACAGTGGCTCATGCCTGTAAGCTTCAGCCTATGAAGCGGCCGGGGCTAGGGATCGCGGTTCGAGTCCCGCCTGGGGCCCGTAGTGAGACCTAGTTCCAAAAAAAAATAGCTGGGTGTGGTGGCGCGTGCCTGTAATCCCAGCTACCTGGGAAGCTGAGGCTGGGGATTGCTTGAGTCTGTGGTACCCCGGGCAACATGAGCCTGCAGTTCCACAAGCAAAAATAGCGAGACCTAGTCTCAAAAAAAATAAGAAAAAAGCCTGTGCAACCATTTTTTTAATTTATTGTCAGAGATAAAACTGAGCAGGAGCTGGGTGTGGTGGTGCATGCCTTTAATTCCAGCCTGGGACAGGAGGCTGGGACTGGGAATCACTTGATTCCGCAAGTTCGAGACCTGCCCGGGGCAACATAGCGAGACCTAGTCTCAAAAAATAGCTGGCCGTGGTGGTGCACACCTGTAATCCCAACTACCTGGGAGGCTGAGGCTGAGGCTGAGGATTGCTTGAGTCCAGGGTACCCTGGGCAACAAGAGTCTGCGGTTCCCCAGGCAACATAGCAAGACCTAGTCTCTGAAAAAAAAAAAGAAAAAATACTGAGCAGGAGTGACATTTTAATGAGGTTAATTTGATATAGTCATTTGGATAACTGTGTCGATTTTTTGTATTGATTACCAAGTAGTATGTGTAGTAAATATTTCTGAAACTTATCCTTAGTGGCCATGGTATGGTAGGAAAAAGGATATAAAAGAATGACAGCTGAAGATAATGATCAAACTCTTAAGATACTGAAGTGAAAAGTAACAATAACCCTGGAAAAGGGAATGGAAGACTGGAATATTATGCTAGAAATAAAAGATTTAGAAATCATCAGTATGTAAGTTGTAATTGGAGCCACAAAATTAGATTAGAACATGAGAAAAAATACATAGTGAGAAGAGGATACTGCAGCATTTTAGAAAGGACTAAGTTCTGAGAGTCAAGAGACCTCTTCTTACTATGTTCTTGGGAGTCATACCATCTCGCTAAAACTGAGATCTGTCTAGATTTTTGCTGCCATGTTGACGATTACTAGTTGACATGGTTCATGAATGGTGATCTCAAGACCTGCCTAATCAACCTACCCTCTTCCCCTTTAGCAACCTCAGTTCTATTACTGAGGTTTATTTTGTTCACTGGTTTATTTGTATTTTGGTTTGTCTGGTTTGTTTCCTTATATTGCACATAAAGAGGAAACCATCCAGTGTTTGTCTTTCTCTTTATGACTCTTTGCTTTGTATAATCCCCAGTAGTTTCTTCTTTTTCCGATAGCTAAGTAGTAGTTTTTGTCCAGCCAGCTATCAGTTAGTACTTGGGTTGTTTTTATATCTTGAGCTTGTGAACAATGCCGTTGTAAATAGTGGAGTGCGTATAACCTTTAGAGTTAATGATTTTCTGTTATTTCAGTAGATACCAAGAAGTGGGAACTGATGAGAGGATTCCTTTCCACTTATTACCAGAGCAGATGCCTTCTAAGCTTCCCCCAGGGTATCTCAGACTAGGTATTGAGCCCTGGTTGGGGAGGCTTCTGGACCCATAGTCACAGGTCCTCTGGCTGCCTCCTTTCTGGCCTACATGGCACCGTTAACCCTGCCCACTAGGGCTTCTGTCCTCTGGTCCAGCCAACCAGCCTGCCCATGCACACTGTCTTGCTTTCTTGTACTGAGAGGGTAGTGCTTTATCCTTAGTTACTAGGTTGGACGGTGGTGAATACCACTGCTGACTAGCTTATTATATTTTCCTCTCCCTCTGCTGTTGTTTCAGAGTTTTGTATAGTCAGTAATTTAGGGTGATGGATTTGCTGCTTGACCTAGCTGATTACCCTATTTCTTTGTAGGTGGATTGCTCAGGTTATGAGTTGGAACAGTTACACACCAAAGTAACCTCATTGTGCAACCGAATAGAGCAGATTCAGTGTTTTAATGCCAAGGATCGCCTGGCTCAGTCAGGTAAGCCTCTAGCTTCTCCTAGCTTCCCACTTGTTTGCTTCATTTCTTTATGTAAATCCCTACCCCAATGTCCATCCTCCTTTCCCACCTGTCCTTGGTGCTTACTCCTCTTTATTTCCCCCAGACATGGCCAAACGTGTGGCTAACCTGCTGCGGGTAGTGCTGAGTCTTCAACATGCCCCTGATGCAACCTCTGATTCAGCACCAGACCCTCAACGAGTTCCTTTGCGCCTATTGGCTCCCCACATTGGCCGACTCCCCATGCCTGAGGACTACGCCTTGGAAGAACTACGCAGCCTCACACAATCCTACCTGAGAGAACTGACTGTCGGGAGCCAATGAGGCCCTGGCTCTTCCCCCACACTCACCTGTTCATTCACACTCAACCACAAAGAAGTCCCCTGCTTTGGACTGATAGGCAATGCTTATCATTCTCTGGATTGACTATGGAATCCACCCTCTTCCTGCTGCCCCAAGCAGCATTCTCCAGGTGTTCAGGACTTTTCTTCATACAGAACATAGATAGCATAAGGGCTTTTGGAACCCAAAAAGGGAGCTAAGTCTCTTTTTACCATCCTCAAGACCATTTTCCTTTTTCTTTCAAAAAATGGTCAATAAAGCACCTCTGGTAGGATCCCTGCCAAAGAACCAGGGAATTCTTTTCCATCCTCAACCATTCTGGATCTTGTGACCCTCCATGCCAATCTGGTACCCCACTTCTACCCCAGTCCTTTTATACTGGGACTCTTTAGAAGGAGTGGGAAAGGTGATGGACGCACATGTTGACCTTGAATTAACCTTCCTTTACAGATAAACTATCCACGGAAGGTAAATCTATCTCAAGGAATAATTGATGAATTAACTGAGTTTGAGTCAAAAGAGGTTGGACTGGGTTAGGAAGCACAACAGGGTCTTTCATTACAATAGAACTGAGTGCTTGCCATGGAGGGATGGATCGCCAAGGTTGTTTGATTCCTGCCTCCAGTGTTCCATGAACACCAAACCTTCCTACTGCCATGTGCAGGAGCCCTTGATCACCTCTCGTGTTTCTGAGAAGCTCCCAAAAATCAGTTTGGGCCCTGGTTTTTATCATCATGCTAGGCCTCCTGCCTAACGTCTGCCTGAAGAGTTTGGATAAAATCTGACAGTTTGGGTAGAACTTCCTGTCCCTCCATTCTAGCCCAAAGCGTTTCTTACCATCTACAATCCCAGAAGGAAAAACAATCACTGAGGCAGGCAAGAAACTGGACTTTAGGAGCAGGCAGGCAAGAGGGCCTTTGATACACTGCTGCCAGCTATGGGAGCCCCAGGTAATGGCTGCAACAGCTGGTGTTGAGACTGTCACAGACAACATGGCCCTTCTGGGTCTTTATGCATGAAGATTATGTAAAGGTTTTTATTAAAAAGTATATATATATAAATAAATGATCTAGATTATTTTCCTCTTTTTCTGAAGCTACTTTCTTAAAAAAATAAAATGAAATGTTTATAGCATTCATGGTATTGGTTTTCCCTTTGTATTTTGGAGCCCTCTTGGTTTATGGTGGCCTTGTTTGATAAATAGAAACAGATCAGATCATGGGTTAACAAAAAAAACAATTTGGTGCTAAGCTGGGAGGCAGATTAGGTCAAGAATTAGATGTATAAGGGCAAGAAAGGAGTGAGCAGGTTACGTATAATGATTGATCAAAACTGTTGACATATATTTATGAACTTGTGAGTTTCCTTTTAGGGGTTGGGAAGGGATCTCACATTGCTCAATGGAATATACTTTGCATTCAAAGCCTTCTTGCTCAAGTTTTTTTTTTCCATCTGTTTTAACTAAATTTGTGAGCATATTTCAGTTAGGATTAGGCCAGATACTTCTGGGCATTGAGGAATTCAGAGCTGAGAAAGAGTAGATCTGTCATCATGACTGAGACTTACCTTTACTTAGGCCCCTGGGCACAAGGGAAACTCAGCTGAGAATGAACATTCATATACAAATTTTTATAGGGACATGTTTTTTATTTCTTTTGTCTCCTTTGTTTGGTTTTTTGTTTTATGAGACTAGGTCTCACTATGTTGCCTGGGGTAGTCCCGATCCTGTGGACTCAAGTGATCCCCCAGCCTCAACCTCACAGGTAGCTGGGATCACAGGTGCCTGCCACCACACCTGGCTGCTTTTTCAAGACCAGGTCTCACTGTGTTGCCCGGGGTAGTCTCAAACCCGCCAGCTCAAGTGATCCCAACCTCTTGCCTCCCAGCGCTTGGACAATGGGCACACGCCACCACGCACAGCTCCACTTAACATATTTTTTGAGAGATGCCTGTTCAAATTCTCTACCCATTTAAAATTTGACATAACTAGCACTTTTTAAATTAATAATATAACATGAATTTCACCATTTTGAAGGGTACAAGAGTGATTTTTCCTGTATTTACTATTTATGTGACCTATACCATTTACTCCAAAACATGTTCATTCCCTCCAAATTAAACCCCACAGCTCTTAGCAGTTAGTTCCAACTCCCCTTCATGTCTGTGCCCTGAGAACCAATAACACCTGGCCAATAAGGACTTGCCTGCTCTCTACGCTCCACAGCTCTTAGCAGTTAGTTCCAACTCCCCTTCATGTCTGTGCCCTGAGAACCAATAACACCTGGCCAATAAGGACTTGCCTGCTCTCTACGCTTTTCGTAGAATCTGTGAACTTTATGTCTATCTTCTCTTAGCATTTTTTAAATTCATTCATGTTGTAGCACGTGCAAGTATTTCATTCCAACACTTGATGCATTAATCACCTTCGGCCATTATCTTTGGTGGTGTGTCTGCGCAGATTCTTTGCCCTTTTTAAAAGTTGATTTTAAAGTTTCCTTTTAAAGTTTGAATACAAATTCTCTGATTTGTGTGTTTTGCAAATATTTTCCCCTTTCATTTTTTTGCCCCCTTTTGGGAACCAGTACAGGATAGTCAAAACAACTACATCTTAGGGGAAAATTAGGAAGTGGTGACAAAAGCCTGGGGAAAGGCAGTTCAGAAAAGACCTGAGATTTTAGATTGCAGCTCAGGCTGATCCTCATACAGAGACAGCCCACAGTTACTAAAAATAAACCCTGGGAAAAGAAAAGTAATTCCCAGAGTTAACACATTATAATAGAGTTAAACACCCAGTTTGTACGAAAATCACAGGCATACAGAGAAACTGGAACGTATGCTATTTCAAAGGAAAAAACAAGCTGTTCTGAGGCCGAGCACGGTGGCTCGTGCCTGTAAGCTTCAGCCTATGAAGCAGCCGGGGCTAGGGATCATGGTTTGTGTCCCGCCTGGGACCTGTAGCAAGACCTAGTTCCAAAAAAGTAGCTGGGTATGGTGGCATGCACCTGTAACCCTAGCTACTTGGGAAGCTGAGGCTGGGGATTGCTTGAGTCTGTGGTAGCCCGGGCAACGAGAGCCTGCGGTTCCACAGGCAAAAATAGCTAGACCTAGTCTCAAAACAAGCTGTTCTGAGAAAGTCCGGATGTTTTAATGATACTCCAAGAAATAGAGGGAGATTTGGGAAAGGTTTTTTAAAAGCAACATTTAAACAAAACTAAAAGACCGCCTTAAAAAAGTGAAATATTTTTCAAACTGAAAAGTACAATAACAGTTCACTGGTGGGATTCAAATGATGATTTAAGCAGAAGCAGACAGAAGAACGAACTAAAAGGACAATGGAAACCTCCAAATCTGAGGAATAAAACAAAAAATTTGACCACACAAATGAGCCTTGAGGATGTGCTCACTAAGCTTGTCACTAAAAGACTATGATTCTGCTTATAAGAGGCACTTAGTCAAAGTCAGAGAGAGTAAAATGACTTTTGGGAACTAGGGGCTTGTGAATGTCAGTTCACAATCCAGTTCCTGAAGTTCCCCTGACCTACTGGGTCAGCAAAGGCTGTCCTGTGTGCATTAAGCAAAGAGCTAGGCACTTGCCTTACTTTATTGGGTTGTCTCATTTAGCTCTTACAACTTTTGAGTTGTGCTGTTGTGTGAGTACTGTTTGTTCCATTGCCCAGTTTGAGAAAACAAACCCAGAGGGATTCAGTCTCTTGCTGAGGTCAGACAGCTCATAAGACAAAGCTGAAAGTGACTCTAAAAACGTGTTTTCTTACTTGCCTACAGTTGTTCGGGCACAGGGAGAACACTGAGGTTCAGGGTAGATGGCTTTGGGTATTCTGTAGTGGCCCAAAGCTCAGCACCACTCTCGAAAAGAGGAAAGAGATTACAGTTTTTGCCTGGCTGAATACTGTATTTAGTTCCTCACTGAGAACAGTGCTGGCAGTGTTAAAAGGAACCTCCAGAATTTAACAGTGGTGGCAGAATTAGGATATTTGCCAACCCAGGCCCTGGCTCCCATCTCCTGTAGATTCTGACCCTGGCAGCCCCATGCCCTCCAACCTCTCAAGCTGGGCCCAAGCTGAGCTAGGGTGCTGTCTTACAGAATTGAATAATTCAGGGCCCAGTGACCTGAGATGTCAGTTTCAGTTGCTCAGTTCCCATGGGCACAGATGTCCCCACCCTGTAATGAAGCTAATGCAAATTGCAAAGGGGAGGGACCAGGTGTCCTATACTCCAGATGGCTCAGGGCTGATGGAGCCCCTCCCCTTAACCTGTGGAGAATGTACCAGGCTCTTCCAGAATCCAGGTCTGGGGGACAGAGAGAAGAAGTCAGAGCTGAAGTAAGAATCCAAAGGAGGAGAGAGTGCAAAGAGACTGAGGAAGCATTCCAGGGGAAAGGACAAAAAGAAATAGGCTGAGTAAGAGATAAAAGGTGTGGGGCAGAAGCAGAGGTTGGAAGAAGCAAGGGCCTACACAGAAGAAACAGAAGACCCAACTGCTGGAACCCGTAAGTAAGTACAAAAAGGGCAGATAAATGTGAGAGCTGCAGCACTCCAGACAGTAGCTGAATACCAGCAATCACAGACTTCTGATTTCCAGGCCTTATCTACGCCATACTTGCCAGCAGGGCCCAAGGCTGCCCACATTCGGGCCAAAAGGCTCACACTCTGGAGATTTGCCCTACTTCTTGCTGTAGCAGAGCCATGGGTACCCGGAGCTACCACTTCAGCCTCAGCTTCTCTGTCTCCAGCCTGAGCCTTCTGTTCCTGCTCCTACTCCTTCCAGGTAGGAAGTTCAGTATCGAACCCTGTATCTCCAGACATTGCTGCTGTTTCCATCCTCCCTAAATGAACCTCCACATGCTCTATTTCTTCCTTCAATACCTGTCCCAGGAGTTTGGATGGGAGCGTGCTGAAGAGACTTGCTTGACTGGGGTAGGAGCAATGTGGGGAACCTCCCAGAGATAGGGCTGGAAAAGTCAGGGAGAGGCCAGATATGTAAAGCCTTGAATAATCAGTCTGAGAGGAGGCTATTGAACAGCTTTCAGCTGGTCAGTTCCACAGGTTTAAAAATTAATCTATCAGAAGTGTGAAGGGTATTTAGAAAGCAGGAAGCAGTAAGGGTGCAGTAAGGAGGCTGCTGCTGCTACTGTGGTCCACACCAGGGAGGCGGAGGCTTGAGCTGTAGAGGAGAGGACACATTCAAGAGTTTTCAGCAATCTGACTATCAGGATCTCAGAACTGGTTGGATTGCAGAAGGAGTGGGAAGGAGAAGGGAGGGATAATTTTGGATTTCCAGTGTGGAAGTCACTGGGGGTGCTGTTTGCTGAGTCAGAGAATATATAATAAGGAGCAGTTCTCGAGCTTCTTCATGCCTGGAGGCAGACTAGGGAATAACTAGAGCCGGACATGGGGACATCAGGACTGTGGTAGAATGAAAGGGTGACAGGGCTTCAGTCATTGTGGTAGAGGTTATGACAGCAGCACCTGGACTAAGGTCCCAGATGGATACCCCTTCTTATTGACCCCCCCCCCCAGAATGCTTGGGCGTTGCTGGCAGGCTGGCTTGCAAGCTGTTCCGTGACCTCTTTGCCAACTACACAAGTGCCCTGAGACCTGTGGCAGACACAGACCAAGCTCTGAACGTGACCCTGGAGGTGACACTGTCCCAGATCATTGACATGGTATGTTGTGGTGGTCTTAGCACTGTGAAGCATGCCTGTAACAGTGCCCAGGATGGGGGAGGGGCCAGAGAGAAGTGACTGGAATAATCCTCCAAACAATTCTTATTTGTAAATGTTAATATTGACAACAATACTAACAGCTACTAACTGAGGGTTAATATTTGTTGGTATCCACACCTTGCACACCTGAAACCCTACCTAGCAGGGATCATTACCTGTGTAACTGCTGAGGAGCTGAGACCCAGAGAAGGCAGGAACCTGCTAACATCAGCCTGGGTGGGAACTAGACTGCAAAGCAAGTCGGGTTAGTGTAGATGAGCTGGCATACCCCGGACGGTAAGGATATACCCATGTCCACATCTGTCCCTGCCCCCACTAGGATGAGCGGAACCAGGTGCTAACTCTGTACCTCTGGATCCGACAAGAATGGACAGATGCCTACCTACGATGGGATCCTGATGCCTACGGGGGCCTGGATGCCATCCGCATCCCTAGCAATCTTGTGTGGAGGCCAGACATCGTGCTCTATAACAAGTACTGCCTTCCTGGGCCCCTCCCTTCCCCTATCCTCCCCGGAGTTGCCCTCAGCTCTAGGTATGCACTCACACCTTCCCCTTCCCATCCACCTGACCCAACCTAGGTGTGATGCTGCCCTGGATCTTTTGCCTGCACCCTTCTAAGTTCACAGTCCCCCCACAGCACTACCTCTCTAGGCTGACCCAAGCCAAGTCAAGCCAGGGTGACCATCTCCAGGGAACCCATTGTGTGGTCCTAGGCCAGTCCTGTATCTGGAAGCGAGTTCTGAGGCACACGTGTCTCCTTATGGCATCTTCCACCCTTCCAGGCTGCCTCTGAGTCTCTCAGGGTTCCCAGGAGATTTCCTCCTGGGTATACACTTCTGGAATGTTCCTTTGTGCCACCTACACTAGTTCTGTTTTCTTTCCCAAACAACTCCTGGCTCCCCTAAGAGCTCTGCATATGACACCCAAGGGTTGTCTCTGTGCAGGCGGTGCCAACTTTTGTAGAGGCCTTTTTACACCGCCCTAGGCTAGATCTGTGTCCCTTCTTGGCCCTCAGTGCAGCACCAAAGGCACAGAGGGTCCTCTCTACCCCATCCTCCACACTCCACCCTCCAGCTGCCCCCGAACCCTAGGGTCCTGTAGTCACAGAGCCCTCGGGGTCTGCCCTGGGTCCCATGAGCCCAGGGCTCTACTGTGGTCACTTCAGGGAGCCCCGCCCCACCTCCTGCAGGGCTGACGCTCAGCCTCTGGCCTCGGCCAGCACCAACGTGGTTCTGCGGCATGATGGCGCCGTGCGCTGGGATGCGCCCGCCATTACGCGCAGTTCATGCCGCGTGGATGTGTCGGCTTTCCCGTTCGATGCGCAGCGCTGCGGCCTGACATTCGGTTCGTGGACACATGGCGGGCACCAACTGGACGTGCGGCCGCGCGGCACCGCCGCCAGCCTGGCCGACTTCGTGGAGAACGTGGAATGGCGCGTGCTGGGCATGCCCGCGAGGCGGCGCGTGCTCACCTACGGCTGCTGCTCTGAGCCCTACCCAGACGTCACCTTCACGCTGCTGCTGCGCCGCCGAGCCGCGGCCTACGTGTGCAACCTGCTGCTGCCCTGCGTGCTCATCTCGCTGCTCGCACCACTCGCCTTCCACCTGCCGGCTGACTCAGGCGAGAAGGTGTCCCTGGGCGTCACCGTGCTGCTGGCGCTCACCGTGTTCCAGCTGCTGCTGGCCGAGAGCATGCCTCCGGCAGAGAGCGTGCCCCTCATCGGTGAGCAGAGGAGGGGCGGGTGGCCCCAGGACTTGTCCCTCCCTGAGACTGGCCTCCCAGACCCGACCGACCTAAGACGGGAGCTCGGACAAGTCCTGGCTCCGGCTTTAAAGTGAGAACGAGTTTAAAGTGAGAATCTCATTCTGAGATTGAGGGGAAAGGAGTGGACCTCTTCCTGGGAGGACTTTCCTCAGCAGTGGGGCAGGAGGAAATAGGTCTATCCTTAAGTACTCGAGGGAAGACTATCAGCATCCCCGTTCTGGTAATAACAGGCAAGTACTAAACATGTGCCTGGCACTCAATGGAGCACTTGCCATTTATTAACTCAGGGTCACCTCACCACCAGTCTGTGAGGTGGGTGCTAGCCTCATCCCAGGAGAGTATCAGAAACTTGCCCCGGGTCCTGCTAGTGCCCTCGGAGAGCATGGCTTTCAGCAGCTGTGTGCACGTGCAGCCTCCAGCCATGAGGAGAACAACTGGAAAGCAGGCAGTTGCTGAGAATCCCTTTACAGGCATGCTGGAGACCTTGTCCTTTACCCACTTCTTGCTTCCATCTCTTGGGCTTGGAGGGTTTCTTAGCGTATGTTTGTATTTGTGCTGAAGTGACCGGGTTGCTCAGGCCCTGTGAGTTCTCGTTTTGAGCCCAGCTCACTCTTTCTCTTGCAGGGAAGTACTACATGGCCACCATGACGATGGTCACTTTCTCCACGGCACTCACCATTCTTATCATGAATCTGCATTACTGTGGTCCCAGTGCCCGCCCAGTGCCAGCCTGGGCTCGGGCCCTCCTGCTGGGATACCTGGCACGGGGTCTGTGTGTGCGGGAACGAGGAGAACCCTGTGGGCGGTCTAGGCCATATGAGACACCCCCCAGCCCCCCACCTTCTGAGGAAGGGGCTGGCCCCCCAACAGGCCCTTGCCATGAGCCTCAGTGCCTGTGCCACCAGGAAGCTCTACTCTATCACGTAGCCACCATTGCCAGCACCTTCCGCAGCCACCGGGCAGCCCAGCGTTGCCATGAGGACTGGAAGCGCCTGGCCCGTGTGATGGACCGCTTCTTCCTGGGAATCTTCTTCTCCATGGCCCTGGTCATGAGCCTCTTGGTGCTGGTGCAGGCCCTTTGAGTGCCGGGGGTCTGCTGCAGCCACAGCACCTCCAGACAGGGATGGAAAGGTCAGGTGGTTGCTGGCCCTCTGCTGGGCCACCCAGTATCTCCCCACTGTACCTAAGAGTCTGGGACACCTTCTGTTCAAGATCAGTACTGATTTCACAGCTCACGAGGGAAAGCTTCCTGTCTCTGTATCCTGCCATCTAAGGCAAATCCGGAGCTGGCCACTCCTCTCATTCCTAAAGGGGAGTTGCTCTACTAAGGGGCAAGATCAAGGTGCAGTCCTGAAGGCACAAACTGAATGTACGCTGAGTGTTAGAGCTTTCAGTGGGAAGAGACCCACTGCATTTCCTGCCTTCTCACCCTTCCTCGAAGGCTGCTGCTCTAGGACTCAGTCTTGACCATGCCAGTCCAGGGCCCAGGGAAGGGGGTTCCTGTCTAGTTTCCAGAGCAGATTTGGCTTCAACTCAATAAAGTGTGTGACTAGCACCTCTTTGATGTCCTGTCTTACCCTTGGGGCCCATGGTTGGGGATCCAGGTTTATCTCTAGAGATAGGAGCCCTAGGACTCATGGAATTACATCTCCACTGACAAGAAAATGACTGGGATTCAATGGAGACTCCAGAGTCCTAAAGCCCTCTCTCTGCCATCTCACCTGCTCTTTACCTGCCAGAGTTAAGTCCACTTACCTCCCACAGTAACCTTTGAAGAAGTTTACTTGTCCAGGAGAGGGGCAATACAGGGACTATCGTTCACACGGTTATTTGTCCCTTTCTGACTATCATGCATTTCCCAGCACTACCTGTATGCCACAGACCCAGTCCTGGTGCTCAGGAAGCTCACAATCTGACGTGGGAGACAGATATGGACACATAAGATAGAGAAGCACCCAGAGACCCATGGGAGCACAGGAGTGGACCCCCCCACCCCTGCAGGCTGGGAAATGTCAGAGAAGGCCTCCCGGAGTAGTGAATAGGAGCTTTCTAGGTACACCTGTGAGATGTTTGAATAGCACCAGCAAGTACATGACCACTTGCTTTCCTCACCAATCCCCCTCCCCACCTCCACAAACACACACACACACTAGTCTCTAAAGTCTCTTCTGTCTGTAGTCAGTCACTACCTGTCCTAGAGTCTCCTAGAGGACTGGTCAATGCTCAGTTCCCAAACTCTCTATTTCTCCACCAGCAGGCCTGGCAGCTACCAGGATAGATCTCAAGTTCCTTGCAGATGAAGTTGGCATGGACCTGGGTTACACTTAGAGTACACATGGTGGGCATCCTCACGCTGGTCACAAGCAGCAGGTGGGCTTTCCAGCTGATAGATCAGAGGAGGTGTGGATGCCCTGGAAAGGCCTCTCTTTTAAGGATCCAAAGCAGTAGAAGGAACCAGAATGCAGGAACAGGGCCCTGAACTGTGGCTGCAGGGAAAAAAGAGGCAGAGAGAGATTGAGGACCTAAGTTCCATGAAGAAACAAGATGAAGGAAAAAACAGCAGAGTGAGCTAGAAAGACTGATAAAATTGCAGCAGGAGACAGAAACAAGAGGCAGTAGGTCCCTCCTCCTGCCTCCTGTTGACACAGAGGAAGTGTATCTCAGCAGGGGTCAAGTCAAGCAGTGGGTCAAGGAACTGAGTGGAATATAGTGATCTGTTCTTTGCACATCTGCCCAAGTCTTTAATAGGTGAGGTGATGGTGGGTCAAAGGAGGAAATTCTAAAGTCTTCCAGTGCTTGAAGTATTTCAGAACTCTGGCCACATCAATGGGTGGAGACCTGACTTTTGGTGCTGGCTCTGCTCCTGCCTCTGTCACTTTGGATAAGTGACTGTCTCCAGGTCTCACTGTTCTAGAAAATGAGCTTTCAAAAAATGAGGTTCTGCCTACTTCTAATAGATGATTGTGCAGTAAGGACAAAATAAGGCGGTGTTTGGGGTATAGAGGGAGCCAGCCTCATCAGGCTGGTTGCCAAGAATTTGGCTGTGTGGTATAGAGTTGGTTGCTTTACTTCTCTGTGCCTTAGTTCCCACTTCTCTAGAACAGGGGTGATGACAACCATCACTGGGTTGTGGGCAGGATTCATAGCACAGTGTACCTGGACCTCTGAGTGGTACTAGGCCACAGAGCTTGGTGGAAACAAAAAGTTGGATTGGGGCCCAATCGCAACTCTGTTCCTGGAGCCCTGGGGAAGAGGAAGGGACTCATGGAAAGAGCAGCTCTTGTTTTTTCGCTGGGGATGGCCTGTTTGTTTGAGTTGGTTCCCCTGGGAGAAGCAACTACCTCCTACAGGAATGGTGGCTTTGGCTCAACAATGTTTGGCTCAACAATATTCAAAGTAGAGCGAAGTCACAGCTGAAAGGGATCTGGAAATCTTCTAGTTCCATCTGTTTATGAGACACAGATCTAATAATAGGAATTGAGTTCACAGAGAAAGTTAGGGCAGAACCTGTACCGCATCCCAGGTCTCCAGCACACCAATAGCCTCTGCCTGAAGGCAGTAACAGGGACAGTTCTGTGGCTGAAAGAGAAGGCCTAAGGGAGGATCAGGTTGGTCCTGCCCTTCCCTCTTCTCCCAGATGTAAGCTGAATCACTCTGGCGCCTGATCAATTTTTCTGAGGGAGGGCAGCCCCAGCCTTGGGGGCAGTGGTGTCAGCTCACCCTGACCCCTGCCTCCCACACACATAGACAATTTCTGGAAGAATAAGCAGCCCCACAGCTGGATAAGAGATTTTACTTGATTACAAGGGGATTGTTTTCCTTACAAGAGGACATCCAGGCAGGGAGCCCAGCCCGGGACAACTAGCTCATCCCCACACTGAGCCTGCCCAATGTTTGCAGCCCTTACCTGAGTTATTCAGATGGCAAGGCCCAGTCTTGCACTTCTTGTCTGCAAGGAAGAAAGGGTAAAGAGTCAAAAGCTCAGTGGCTCTCAAAATGGGAAGAGACCTCAAAGGTGCATGGTCCATCTCTGACTTGTTATAGGAAAACCTAGTACACTTCCCCCAAGAGCTACTTCCTTCTGAGCCTGTCCTCATGCTTCCCTGGCCACACCAGAGAGGATGGACAGGAAGAGACTCCAAGACCTGCTACGTCCTGAAATGAAATGTAGGAACACAGCCCCCACCTCTCCCAGCACTGGTGGCAGCACAGGATGCCTATTCAGCTGAACACATGCTCCTCTAAGAAATTGAGGCTGGGGGGCCGGGCACAGTGGCTCGTGCCTATAAGCTTCAGCCTATGAAGCGGCTGGGGCTAGGGATCGCGGTTCGAGTCCCGCCTGGGGCCCGTAGCGAGACCTAGTTCCAAAAAAATAGCTGGGCGTGGTGGCGCACACCTGTAATCCCAGCTACCTGGGAAGCTGATATTGGAGACTGCTTGAATCTGTGGTACCCCAGGCAACGGGAGCCTGTGGCTTCACAGGCAAAAATAGCAAGACCTAGTCTCAAAAAAAGAAAGAAAGAAAGAAAGAAAGAAAGAAAGAAAGAAAGAAAGAAAGAAAGAAAGAAAGAAAGAAAGAAAGAAAGAAAGAAAGAAAGAAAGAAAGAAAGAAAGAAAGAAAGAAAGAAAGAAAGAAAGAAAGAAAGAAAGAAAGAAAGAAAGAAAGAAAGAAAGAAAGAAAGAAAGAAAGAAA